>NW_021035185.1:0-14044 GCF_004153795.1 Camellia sinensis
CCGAGAAAGCCGCACGTCCGAAGCTACCATAGCCGATATCCTTTCGACCAACTTGAAGTGAGACCACCAAACTAGGGCCCACCTCCCCACTCCTCCATTTACGGGATAAAGTGGGCTAGTATGCAATGCCTAAGTTTAATTGCTTACTTAAGTAACATTTTTAATTAATAAGAAGTTGTGTTAAATAAAAGAGGCCCCCTGATCACAGTTTAATTAAATCATTTTGTATGCAATTAACTAACTAACAAATTAAATTAAGTCCTAATTACTTCAGTTGAGTGTGTTGTATTAATTCTTTATTTCGGTACCCCTCCGCGCGAGCGTGGCACTGGTTGCATCTGAACCCAACAAAGTAAAATTAGTGCGTGTGCGCTAACTGATATATTCGATCCAACCCATTCTTTCTCCTTCTTCTTACCCAAGCTTATAATGTAAGGTTCAAAGGACGCAATCAGATGCATTAGCACCTTCATCTCGCATGATGGCCCATTTCCCTCTGCTTGCATGCACGCGGGCTCCAGCGCGCACACTCAAACCACAACTGCATGTATGTCCAGAATCGCATCTGTAAGATACCAATCGATAACCTGTAACATCTCCAAATGCGCACAATTTAAGAAACTATGCCGACGCCTCAGCTTTAACTATGAGAGTCTCCTCTACCAAATGCAACGGTGAAAAAAGCCCATCTCAGCCATAGTATAAAATACTCATGTAATGATAGATTTAGCTTCTTTCCTTGCTCGGGATAACCACGTCTGAGTATTATCTACCTTAAACGCTATCCTGAATTGCAAAGTCTCATGTGTGAAGGGACTGCATGTGACCATAAGTCATTGCTTGCCAGAAAAGCCAAGACTAAATGCACTTATGTTGCACCAAACCCAGGACGTGGAATGCCTAAAATGACGTGAACACGGTCTCGCTATCTCCTATGGAACTCGGAAAAAAACCAATACCAACTCACATTGCCCGAGTTGATAAAAGACGCTCCCATGAGAGGCCCAATATCCACTATTTCTAAAGCCACTTGAGGGTGGTCCTATATTCCCCATCTTAGCACTAAACTTGCGAAGTCAGCAAACCCAGCAAAACTCGGAGAAACCGATTTCTCCAAAACTAACAAATAGTCTCCATTGAAATAATGGTGATCCAACTGCCAGCCGCGATCACAGTCAATATACTTAGTGATTGACCAAGTACACACCATAAGTAACCCTATGACTAAACAAATCCCGGACATAAGAAGTGCATCGTTATCTTCAAAAAACACAATAGAATATCATCTTTAGATAAGGCGAACACACCGCCAGGTGCCACCTCATTGAGCCAGGAAACTTTCGCCAAATCGACCACCAAAGTTTCCGTCGGAGCCCGAGGCCATACTTTGGTGATCTAGAACGGAACTCTCACGTGGCCCCTTAGCAGACAGATCAAAGTGCGATTTCAATGATTAGTGCTTGCAACCACATATAGAGCTACTGTATCTATGTGGATGAGCGAGCCTCCTGATCTAAGCACAAACAGCCAAACGTATTAGCACTATCTTTCTAACAAAATCAGTTGATCAAAGAACCCGATTGGGCCCTAGGAGATAATTGGCAGATCCCCTTTCTTGAGATTTTATCAAATTCCTCCGTATAGGGCACTAGCCCGAGAATCAGAATTTAAAAGAACCTTCGAGTGACATGGAATCCGAACCTGTAGTGAGCCTAGGCAAGACGGCATCCCCGGGATCGAATTTCGAGTCCTAGGACTCTATATAGGCTGGGTTGTCTGATTTTTATCACATTTTTATAAGAAGTAACAAATAAAAAGATATAGGGATCAATTTATCCTAATTTAATTAAACATTCTATGTGATCTATATGATATATTAGGCGCACAATCTTCACCTAAAACCGAGTTCATGATGGTATTTAATCTATTTTTAATAAACAGATCAAATTATAATCGTTTTCCAATTTTTTAATGAAATTTGAATTTAGGATCATCAATCCGATCTGCAAGACTTTTCTCTTTGAATTCTGTCAGGTGTCAGTTCCTTCCCATGTACCTCAAAAAACACTTTAAAGGCCGCCAGGGACAAAATGTATTAAATATGATTCTCTTTTAATTTTTAATTATCCAATCAGCTGCTAATGTACAATGGCTAAATTAATGTTAGACAATTTAATATTTATAGTATAACTATACCTAGATGATATCATATCTTTTAAAAACACTAAAAATTAATCCCCATATTCGATTCTCCTATTAAAGAGATTTTAAAAATTAGTTTTAAATGTGTTTAAAACCTTTAATTGTCCTAATGAGAATTTTTATTTAACCCCATGTGAATCAAAAAAAATTAACTTTCTGAGATAACTGATAGAGTACAAATTTAGAAAAAAATTTACCAATTTCAACAAACAAAAAAACACAAATACATTAAAAACTTCTAGAGGACAAAAGGAGCCTCATGAATCCATCAGTAGAGAAAATATATACCGAGTTTAGTTCTAATAAGTTTTCTTTCAAACCTAAAATAGTCCCTTTTTATTTTGGAGTCATGTCATTTTTGATTTGGAGTTTTGAAAGTTAAACCTCTGTTCTGTGTGGATTATTTGTTTGGATTTTTTTCCTAATGAAAGGTGTGCGGGTCGGGTAATAAGGTAGAGTTTTCAAGTTCTATTATTTTTCTGTGTAAGGGATTTAGTGGAGCGTGATACTTGTCAAATGACTGACGACGTTATTCCAGACCGGCCATCACTACCCACCCGAGCCCCCAAGATAGACATCACACTACCGCCCCTCGGTTTAAGTCCTTAGAAGGCCCCACCCAACTAACACAAATTCATCGTGACTAATGCTCCTACCTTACCAGCTCCTTGCTATAGGCATAAGGTTTGTCCAAACCAATACCTCGCTGGCTTTCTTGGATGTTCGGCTCCCTTGAGCCGGGCGCTGTTCCAATACCTCTTGATTATGATCTAAAGTGGCGTCTAACCATGTCTGCATTTTGACACAACGCCAGAGCACGACCCCAGCGCGGCCTACGAGTGAAAAGACCCTTCGGTTGTACATCCAGACTCCAGGCCCATAGGACCTGCATCCCCTGCGTGTGAGCACACAGAGCCCCGTTTGGGGGTGGTTGTTAACTGGCTCGGTTGTCCCTTTTTTTCGCCCTATTGTAATACCTCTGAATATTATAAACAATACATAATAAAACATGACAATTATATCCAAATGGAACAAATCAACATTTATGACAAAGTCACAACCACACACCTCTGCTTTTTACCATCATCGTAAATTACCCAAACACCAATAAACGATAATTTCATTACTATCACTTTTGAAATCAGCGACAAAAACGAGCAAGCACGCGCCGGCAATGATCCTACACTCACGACATCCCCGCAATTACCGGTAGGTACTACAGGTCGCACCGTCCTGATCACACTATTACTGCATCGCTAAACGTAACTAGCGGTGCTTGATTTCTACGCTCAATTAAAGCTGTATTCTTTTTATCCACTATTTTATAAAGAGTTATAGGGGTAGATTAACTGGCTTCGACTAAGATTCATGAGAGAGTAACAATTGCGTATGTGGTAGTGATTTCGGAGGTGACCGTATAACTAAGATAAATGTTGACTGATCCAAACTATAGGATTATGACATTTTTATCAACACACCATATTGTTGAAAGCAAGATCGGTAAATATCCTAAGGCCATTCAGAAAAATTACGCTTCTCTAAAGCGACATGTCAAAAAACCCCTCCAACCAAACCTCATCTACTTCACTACACGTCGCACGCCCACTAAGACCGAGATCACCCTCCAAATGCAATATCCACATACACTAACAGCGCATATACTCAAAAGAGTACAATGGTAAGAGCCATGCCATCCCACGTTGAGACCCAAAGATCACCCCTCCCGGATTATTCTCGAGCCAGCTGATGACAGCCATATTGAGCTCCACTCGTAATACCATACACCCACATCACTAAAACTTTTAAAACAGCTAACTATAGTTATTACATGATTTCCACGCAGTCTACACCAATCTAATTCGGCAAAAAGCATCAAGTTCTTTAATAACCATACACCTCCTATCCCGTTACCAACCTGGTAGACTCTTCGTCCCCAAAGCAAGCCAAAGTCCCTTAATAAAAACCCAGCGCCCAAAGAATGAGAGGAATGCATTCTGACCGCCATTCGTTGCCTCTCAGGTCTACCTCGAACAGCCTCTGATGCGTTCTAAACTGGCGACTGGGTCAGTTTCACACAATTCTTGTGGGGTGTTACTACGCAGACTAACCCATCCGTATTCACCCGGGGGTCGGGGAACTGAATAATCGGGTTTATCGCTGAAAACCCGATGTAGAGGTATATGACTAACAAAACCGAAATGGGCAACATAACCACTCTACCACAAAATACACTGCACGAAAACGTCTTAAAAAGTACTCAAACCAGGAAAACGGGAATTACATGTATGGTTTTCAAGATCGAGGGTATTTACCCCGATGAACATTGAATATTGAAATTGAATCTTATTCCACATATCCCAATCAGCAAAACTCCCAACAAAACGAAAAAATTCCAAACCCCCGTTACCATACAGCACACAATCACTAGACTTAACAGTCCGCCATACACTATCGGACACACTAAGCAATCATTTTCCACTCTACGACCTCTTTCATCCGTCCTAATTCGCGCTATTGGAGAGAAAGACAAAATAAAACCCTTATTGTAGAGGCTGTGGACGCAAACTTGGAACAACGTTCAATTCACAATCGAAATCGGGAAAAGCCCATAAATTACCCTCTAAGCGTTAGGACTCTCTGAACAAACGAATGATCGAAAACGATCGGGATGATATATCTACAGACGATAAATTATCGTCCCACAGAACGCACAACACACACCGTAGTGCAGGATCTACATGCGAAGACATAAGTAGATAACGAAAACCAAACGTGGTTCAAAGAACTAAAATTGGGATGTATTTGGCCAGAGCCTCCTTTCCAAGCGCTCTTATCAAATATCACTTTTTTTGTTTATTATTCGGATTGGTTGATTTTTTAATATTTGTATTCAACAATTCATTCTTATTTACATTCTAAAGATTAAGGTCTGAAAAAAATGACCAATTCCTACTCCCAAATTTCTTTAAAAAAAGAAATGAAATCAAATTGATCGAAAGTATGACTAAAAGGATGCAAAATGCACCAAAACCTCTCAAAAATTCTTCGAAAAACCTTGCGAGAACAAAAATCTGTATTCTTTAAAAATTCACAAAACCAAAGCACCCAGAGAATGATATTCCGTTTTGTTAAACCCCATGATCAAAATTCCAGTACCCATACCATAAAATAATAGTGCTACGCAAAATATATTTGTGACATTAATCTGAATCTATCCAAATTTAATTGAGTGTGGGGTTAAGGCCCCCAAACCCGATTAATGGCGCAAAGAGGTTGCTAAAAATTTGCACGATGTGCTGATATAGGCGAGGAGCGTCCACCACGCCATCTCGTTCGAGTATTTGTCATATGTATACTTATATAACAGAAGTTGTGTCCCAAAAAGTCAAAGAGCTTGTTGGAAAAAGTTTCCGTTATCACGCAATTTATACAAACAATAAAATAAATATAAAAAAGATCTCCGAGAGTCAAAGCGTTGCAATGAAAGAAAAATGTACTGCAAGTTAACCCCGAATAAGACTTAGATGAAAGAGACAACGTAAGCAGCATTCAGGAAGGAACCTCACAAAAAGATCTACCATCCCGAGCGAGAGAGCATAGACAAGCCCATGAGATGAAAAAAGAGATTTTGGGCAAATACAGTGCGATGCTCCAACAAAGCGGCAACTAATTAAGCTGAAATTACAGGGTTGGCTAGGGAAAAAATGGCGAAACTCTGCTCACATTTCGGACTCTTATGCTGCTACTCTGTTCCTCAAAACATGCACAAAATAGGCTATATATTTAAGTACATATAGCATCTGCGAAACTGCTTGAACTAAGGCAAGCATGCCAATCCACCCTATCTTCTAGACAAAGTTAAATGCCCACCTTTTGCATGTCTACTAAAATCAATAAACCAAAATGGGAAATAAACGAAAGAGAACACGTGAAATGTTGATAATCATTAATCTGCTAAGCGTGTGCTTTGCTTTGGAGCCGACTGAATATAGGCCTATAAAAGATTGTAGATCTTATCAGACTATACAGATCTTGATCACCATTGTCTCCAGGATTTGATTTGTTATAGACGAATTGTGATCCGATGTTTTGGACGGAGGTTGACTGGCTTTGTACATATCCTATGTTGTTAGTCATACGAGAGTTAGTCACTGTCTGAATTGCGATGCGTATGTTAGTGAATCCTACGTTTGTTGTGGGATAGTGGGATGAAAAAGATAATACTCCACAATGACAGTTTATCGTTCGTAATTGCTTACTGAAGTAATGTAATAATTAAACCAGTTTACTTAATTTTGAATTTACTGGCTTCAGTTGTAGTCTAGCATCAAATACAAAATTTATTTCATGTTATGTCGTGCGACAAGTTAAATAAACTTTATTTCTAGTATATCATTAAATAATCCAATAATAATATAATATAGGGTATTTTTTTCAAATTATCAATCTTAAATAAATTTATTATCTAAAATAAGTATTATAATAATTAAATGAAGAAAATAGATAAAACATTGCTATATGTAAAAGTGCAATTAACTAGACAATTCTAATAAAAAGTAACGCATATCATCACACACTCCACATCACAACACATTCCCAATATAAATTTTATATGAATAATCATTTGACTTTAAAGACATTAAATAAATAGACACATACACAAAATTAAAAGTAAAAATTAAAGTAAAATAAAATAATTATATTTCATGTATTTGAGTACTAGATTTTATGTACTTATCAGATTTACTAAATAAGATCATAAATTCAATATCAGGAGGGAAAAAAATGTAAATTTTTATTAGCTAAAACAAATGAGGATGAGTTTTATTCCAGTTCTAATTGCCACGAGCCTCTCGCATGGAATAACCATTACAGCCCCCCAAAATCTGGGCTGGAAAGTGTGAACTACAGTTAATCACAGAAACAACAACAATGTTGAATACACAATACACACGAAAAAAAAAGTCAACGAAAAACCCCACACTTTTAAAAAAGCCCTCCCAAAATAATTTTTCCTCTAAGACGAATTATAAATAGATGCACAAAATGCCCAAAAAAAAAAAAGCGACCTCCCAAAGATGAATAAAAAAAAAATAGAAAAGAAGCTAACAAAGTGTTCTATGCGGCATTGTTACATATTGGGAGAGGCCGTGAAAAAAGCTTCTTAAAATATTAAAAATATATTAATTTCAAAAAAACATAATTGTATTAAATTTATAAAAATAACTTGCGATAATCAGTCATACTTGTTTTTCCGCTCATCGTTATTTTTTCTCTCATTCATAGTTTACTAAAACAAAAAATAATTGCAATTAATAAAATTGTTTATAAATGCCTCTATCAGGGTGTAACAATTCAAAAAACACATTGTATGGAATTATACAACACAAACAACAAGACAATGATGGAGGGTTTTCTTGAGAAATTCGTCTTCCCATAACAACGGTACAGGATAGTTTGCGACAGTGACTTACCGTCGACTATATCTAACTATAAGCATACTTTTAGTACATATGTATATCTAATTTAGCATTTGATTGATTTTGTTTAACTAAGAGTTTGAGTCTCACTTATTGTACCGATAGTTGAATAGTGAGCAAAGTAAACGCACCAATCTCCAGACTTGGCCTTGTTGGATAATTTTTTAAAGTCAAAAAAATCCCACCACGACGAAAAACAGTGGTCAACGAAACTACGAAATTAACAAAAATTAAAAGAATTCAATTTTTTTTAACTTTTTTACAATTTTTTTTGTGTAAAAAAAGCTTAATAAACTCACTTGCTCCAAACCATATTAGTTTTATTTTAAGTTTTATTTAAACCCTTTGATATTTAGAAAAAAGTACAAACATTAAAATAGTCTGGTCTCAAATAAGACGCAGCCTTGATTCTGAATTCAAGTTGAACTCAAAACAACTAATTTTCGCAACAATCAAGCTCAAACATGTGTTAAAACTTGAATTCGATTCATTTCAATGTAAGAATAGCAAAAAGTTGGTCAAACATCTAGATATTAAATCATTTTAATAAATTTTGGATACTTAACCCTAATGTTGTGGAAATTCTCTATCTATCTCCTGATTATGTTGTAAGCGTCGTACGGGGGACATCCGGTGCGATTATCCGCACGTAGGAGAATCCAAACACCAATTAAAAAGTGCGGCGGGCCAGTTAGGTTGAGTCAGAGGGCAAATGTACACCTCATTGAGTAAAGGTTGCTTGAGGCGAACGTCTATCTACGAAATTACTAAAATTAGTACCGAAAACGAAAAAGCAAAAATGCTAAGAACATGAGACGGAGAGAGCTAGACCAAACCGTCTGTCGAGAGTATTTATAAATCCGCAAACACATAATATCAGCTATATAATTTAATTTTAAAGGCAAGTTAATTGTAATGGTCAAGTGGAAGCAAAAATTAGTGCTTCAGAGAAATATAAAATAGCTACACCATCAAGAACAATTGATCCTAAACACAATCTACTAAAAGGTCAAGTGTCAAAAAATAATTTACAAAACCTAAACAACAAAACAAACTGCTATCAATTTCTTTCTCCAATAAATAGAAGTATTTGGAGTCTTCTTCCTTCCAAATTCTCAGCTGGCCGCGCCACATAGGCTCTGCTTAAATTTAGCAATAGATTACAGATATAATTCTCGGTGTCGAACTAGGTTATTAGCAACAACATCCTTATTTCCAATTTTTAAGTTTGATTGTATATATATAGTAAACTACTAAGCAACGGCTTAAATAAATAAGTAATGAGTAATAATACATTTAAAATATAACAGTAAATAATATAATTAATCTTTAAGTATTTATCCGCAATTTAATTATCGTTTTTGTTTCTACAACTAATACTAATGGTTTAACTTTCTACAATAACAAATGAACTATGAATCAATGAATATAATTGTAAAAAAGTAAATAAAATATGATAATTCATAATATTACACGTTTTATTTTAATTTTAGGAGACAAAATTACACCTACGATAAAAATATAAATACATTATTATGTTCCAAAGATTCCCACTAATTGCAGACTCTTGTATCATATATTAGATTCAATGATCGAGCTAGTTAAATTATGTGTAATAGTTGTAGGGAATATTTTCTGAATACCAACACGTGGCAAGGTGGCGCGACGTCGTCAGCCGAGGTGCCACGTTCCTGGTCCATGACTGCCGAGTCATCTCAGCTTAGCCGAGTTGCTCGAAGAATATCGGAATCCCTAATAAGCGGGATAAGGGCCGCGACACTGAGGGTCTAGAGATTACTGGGGAGAAGACTTCTAGTTGGGAAAGATACACTCTAGAGATTTATCTCTAATCCCACTGGAGTGCCAGATAGCAGTGAATCCAAGTCTCAGTTAGGCCAGGCCCTATTGGTGATCTTGGGGGATTGTATTGGCTATAAAAAGAGAGGCACCCCCATGGGTCTAAGGTATGTTTTTAATACTCCAATGCTGGAGATTTTAGTCACCTGATTAATCTTTGGAGAGAATATAACTGAACTGAAACTCGCGGTAGTGGCCCCGGTGGTCGATCACACCCACCGGCACGGCGGGAATTCCTTATATTTCTGTGCATGGTACAGTAGGTGCCATCGTATCTGCCTAGTGGGCTCTCAGTGGTTATAAGCGGGCAGTGTGGTCGTAAAAATCACCCCACACAATTGGCGCCGTCGTGGGAAAAAGAAAGACAAGATAGATGGCCAATGACGGACAGAATGATAAGATTAGAGACTACGCTCCTGCTGGGAGTGGAAGACCTATCGATCTCGACGTTGAAGGGGACAATAGCAACACAGAAACTCGTGACCAGAGTCACGGAGTGAAAGAAGTCTGCCAGGAAGGTGACGCACCAAAGACAACAGATCGAAGCAACAAAGACGACCTCTAGGTATGGAAGGATAGATACCTGCGGAGGAACGAAGACCCTTCCAGAAGGGATGCAAAGACAGGGGGCATGAGCGCTCCCAAGGAGATAGCATTCAAGTATAGAAGAGCTCAACCTGAGTGAGCAAATCCCGGATCCAGATCCCAGAAAACATGATCTCGGCCTAGATGAGTAGGTCCGAGAAAAGAAGAGCTCAACCTGAGTAAGCAGATCCAAGATTCCAGAAGATAAGATCTCAGCACCTGAGTCCGAGAAGAGAAGAGCACAATGAGCAGATCTCAGATCCCAGAAGATAAAAAGGAAACACACAAGATCAGACTAAAGTTGGCCAGAATTGAGAAATATGCCAAGGCTGAGGAAGAACAAAGGCGTGGGAACAAGAAAAGAGAAACGGCTCGCCGATGCGAGGCCGAAAATCAAAATCAGGGTGGAGCCAAGTAAGATCAATAGAGAAACCAAGGCCGACAACCTCGGCATGAATTCAACCTCGGCAACAAGGTCGAAGCTACATGTATGATGAGAACCCAAGTGGATTTTAAGTTCACACTGGGGGGCAAAGAGAAGAAGAATATGTTTACCACTTGTTGAAATTTGTAGCAATTTACAAGTTGGTTAAACCAATATGATACTTAACCGAAGTTAAGCCCAGATGATGTTTAACTGAAGTTAAACCGAGACGATGCTTAACTGGAGTTAAGCCCAGATGATGTTTAACTGAAGTTAAACCGAGACGATGCTTAACCGAAGTTAAACCGAGACAATGCTTAACCGAAGTTAAGCCGAGACGATGCTTAACCAAAGTTAAGCCGAGATGATGCTTAACTGAAATTAAGATGAGATGGTTCCTTATCTTCACTTGTTGGAATTTATAGCAATTTACAAGTTGAAGTTAAGCTGAGATTATTCCTTAATTCACTTGTTGAAATTTGTAGCAATTTACAAGTCGAATTAAGCTGATTCCTTATCTTCACTTGTTGAAATTTGTAGCAATTTACAAGTCGAAGTTAAGCCGAGATTATTCCTTATCTTCACTTGTTGAAATTTGTAGCAATTTACAAGTTGAAGTTAAGCCGAGATTACTGTTTCTCTTCACTTGTTGAAATTTGTAGCAATTTACAAGTCGAAGTGAAGCCGAGGTTATAGTTTGCACACTTATAGTAATCTACAGGTTGGTCCAACCAAAGAAGATGCTTAACACTTGTTGAAATTTGTAGCAATTTACAAGATAATGTTAAGCCGACATGTGATCATCTGTTGAAATTTGCAGCAATTTGCAGGTTGAGTATATGTTAATCCTTGTTGAAATTTGTAGCAATTTACAAGTAGGCTAGACCGAGATCACCGTTTAAACACTTGTTGAAACTTGAGAAAAAGCTTGCAAAGTTAATATTGAGTAGTATATGTTTCACACTTGTTAGAATTTATGAAAAGTTTGCAGGTCAGTATCTTGCCGAAGTAAAAGTTTTGTAGCTATTATACCCGAGGTATGTAACCCCGAGAAGATCGTACAAAGGAGGCAAAATATGAAAAACATGCAAAATATAGAATCATGCAAGAGCAGTTAGAAGAAGATCAAAACAGAATTCGTCGTGATTGACACGCCTTCACCTTACAACATCATCTTGGGAAGGCCATGGTTGCATGCAATGGGGGCAGTTCCCTCAACGTTGCATCAACTATTGCGGTTCCCCACAGAACATGGGATTGAAGAAGTCAGAGGAGACCAACTGCAGGTAAAGAATTACTCCATGGCAGCAATGAAAACTACCTGCAACATTCGGGAACCAGGGAAGGCAGAGATTGAAGACGAGGACATGGAGGTCCTAGATGATGTCGGCAAGAAGCCAGCCAAAAAGAGTGAAGAGACACTGAAGAAAATCCTAGTCCAGGAGGACGACGAAGAGCGCTTCATTCAAAGAAGGAAAGTTGAAATTAGACATTCAAGAACAAGGAGGCACATCGGCCATATGCAGAGCTTACATTATCTAAAGAACAAAAAGGTACAAAAGTACAAGCGACAAAAAAAGGAAAAACTTCAAAAACTGAGATGATGCTTAACCGAAGTTAAGCCGAGGTGATGTTTAACTGAAGTTAAACTGAGATGATACTTAACCGAAGTTAAACCGAAATGATGTTTAACACTTGATGAAATTCTGAGAGAATTTACAAGTTAAAGAGTGCACAAAGTTAAATGTCGGCAAAAGATTCGCCGGAGTCAAACGTCGTTTTGATTAGAACCACTAAGTACACGCCAGAAGTGGTGACCAGAATTGTGAAAGAGATAAATGCTTCAAGAAACAGCGATGATAGTTTACAAAGGCCAAGAGAAAGAGGGTCTAAAGGGGGTGAATTAAATACCAGAAGTTTTAATACATCGGCGAAAGAAGAACACATCAGGTCTGTGACTACAGCACGAAGCCCACTTCCCTAATGTGATCCTAAGTACAACTTACGTTCACATTAGGGGGCAGGGAGAAGGTGTAGGGGGAAGAAATGATAATTAAGGAGCAAGGAATGTTAACACTTGTTGAAATTTTTGAGCAAATTACAAAATGAGTTAACCGAAGAGTATGAAGTCTACCACTTGTTGAAATTTGTAGCAATTTACAAGTTTGGTATAGCCGAGATAAAACACTGAAAGACGTTTCCGAGATATGATCAACCGAGATAACCAACTAGCTTGTTAAGAGCTGAGAAGGTTGGCGAGTACAAAAATGAAGACCTTAAAGAACTAGGGACTGAAAACAAGAACGTCGGACTAATCTACTTCGACGGACGACAATGGTTCAGCCTCGGCAGTCAGTTGGAGGAGCCTTTCTACCGCTACCTCGGCATCAATTTCATGAAGGAAGCAAATTACCCGGCATCAGCGGTAGGTTGTGTCTCACCCCCAGAAGACAGTTGGAAAGAACTTCTCAGCCACGAGCTCAGCATCAACCTCCTGAAGAGTTTAATCAAAGCTCTTCTTGGCGATTGGCACCTCAGAGTTTGAAGGCAAAGATTGAAAGTAAGAATCTGAAAAAAGATACGGAAAACAGAAACAAGAATGTAATTCGTAATCAAGAATGATGATGAACCTATCAAGAAATCAAGTTAAAAAGATTGCACAGGTGTGTCAAGCCAAGAACAGTGGCAGAAATCAACAGATATGTGAACAGAGTGTAGTCAAGAAGATGATTTGGAAACAACGGGTAAAGCAGCAATGGTGATTAACAATGAAGTAGAGCTTCTTGGAAAGCAACAAGAAATAAAACCAGGAGGAACAGTGGCTTACCAGAAAGAGGGAAGCCGGAATGAGAATCACCGAAGTCTGACGACAATGATAGAATGACGTAAAGCTTCACCGGAGGAGAGAAACGAAGATAGTTGCAGAAGCTTGAAAGCTTGGAAAAATGACGGATTTAAGCAAAAGAGCTAGAAAGAGAAGAAGCCAGAGCATTAAATGGAAAAAGAGAAAAATAGTCAAGAAGACAACAAAGTTAAAGAATAAAGCCAAGTACACAGGCACTAAGTAAGCATGTGAAGAACAAGAAAGTAATGAACCAGACATGATGTTAGCAACAGAAAGCGGATATGACAAAGAACAGTTCCAGGCATTTTAGCAATAAGAAATCAAAAACTTGAAGACAGACGAGAACAGAAGGCCACAGATGGCAAATAAACAGATTCAAAGTAAATCAGAAGAGTTATGAAAGATTGAGCCTAATAGTAAGTAAAGAGTTTATGAACCTATCAAGTGAAATGAACGCCGATATGAAAATCGTAGGAGTCAAATAGATGACTGGAAATCGGGAACTCACCAGAGAGTGTGAGTGGAGCAGTTGCAAAACTCTTGGAGTTTACGAATTAATGGAACCAAAACCTCTGCTAGGAGGTACGATTTCAAGCAGCTTGGAAAGCATGAAACTTAACTCTTGACACCAGTGGACAGTAAAGTCCAGGG
>NW_021035189.1:0-13097 GCF_004153795.1 Camellia sinensis
TAGGCTTTTGGGCTGATTTTTAGTTTTAGGCTATAATAGCCTGAATTTCAGGTTCCCAAACAGCGCCATTGTTTGGTGGCAAATCCACATTTTAGCCTATTTGCGAGTAGCATCTTCAAACCATTTTAAAAAATAAACATGAGATGTTTTGTTTCAAATCGAGCGATTTAGTCTATACTTGTGTGCTGTGCGCATCACATAGTAAGTTAGCTAATAATTGGAAAAAGAACACATGTGTTTTAAAAAATAACATATCATGTTTAGTACAGGCCGATCCTTTGATCGGGCGAGCGGCGGTGCTCATTTCAGGACCTTCCCCTCTCGTACCCAAATTCCCAAGTCGAGGCAACTTTGGTGATGACGGACACGTGGCCTTAGGCACAAGTCAGGGTTTCTTAAATTTCTCAAAACAAAATATTTAGGTGGCGACTTTGAAATCTGGCAAAATAGTCCATGTTTGGCGCTTTTTGATTCAAAATTGATTTTTCAAAACCAATTGCCGGATTTGGACTCTTTGGTGATTTATCAGTCTTACATTGCACTTTGTGAAATTAGATTCAAAACCATGACAGGAGTCCGAATTGTAATAGCTAGAACCCAATTCGCGCCCTCGCGCGCGGAAGAAGTTCGGGTGGTCTACACGATGTTTCTGATTGAAACATAACAAATAATTTAGACTTATTATATGACAGAGTTGAATTATACTTGCATATAATAAAGTTGAACTAAGTTGGCGATATTTTCAATTGAAACACGACGAATAACTTAGACTTATTATATGGCAAAGTTGAATTATACTTGCATATAATAGAGTTGAACTAAGTTGGCGATATTTCTGATTGAAACATAATGAATAACTTAGACTTGTTATATGGCAACGTTGAATTATACTTGCATATAATAGAGTTGAACTAAGTTGGCGACGTTTCTGATTGAAACATGACGAATAACTTAGACTTATTACATGGCAGAGTTGAATTATACTTACATATAATAGAGTTGAACTAAGTTGAATTAACCTAGATTTGTTGAAAACTTTGAACGACACTAAGTACATATCAGTCAGATTAATAGAGAGACCAAGGTTGATAACCTCGGCCAGTCTCTGTTCGAATTTGATCTCGGCGACAAAATCATAGGTGTATGCTTAATAAGAACCCAAGTGGAACTTAAGTTCACATTAGGGGACAGAGAGCTGGAGAATGATGTTTGGGAGTTGGAATTTACAAGCTAAAGTTGGTTTAACACTTGTTGAAATTTAAAAAAAAATTTACAAGTTGAAATTAAGCCGAGGTTATGTTGAAAGAAAGTTGGTTTAACACTTGTTAAAATTTTAAGAAAAATTTACAAGTTGAAGTTAAAGCTAAGGATATGTTGACAGAAGTTGAAAAGACTCAAACCATAAGATTTGAATTTTAATCTTAAATCTTCATCATTCTACTTGTTCAAAGAAAAACTCTTTATCATTCGACCAAACATGTAGAGTTACAGATTTTGTTGCTCTAAACATTCATTGAAAAGACTCAAACCATAAGATTTGAATTTTAATCTTAAATCTTCATCATTCTACTTGTTCAAAGAAAAACTCTTTATCATTCGACCAAACATGTAGAGTTACAGATTTTGTTGCTCTAAACATTCATTGAAAAGACTCAAACCATAAGATTTGAATTTTAATCTTAAATCTTCATCATTCTACTTGTTCAAAGAAAAACTCTTTATCATTCGACCAAACATGTAGAGTTACAGATTTTGTTGCTCTAAACATTCATTGAAAAGACTCAAACCATAAGATTTGAATTTTAATCTTAAATCTTCATCATTCTACTTGTTCAAAGAAAAACTCTTTATCATTCGACCAAACATGTAGAGTTACAGATTTTGTTGCTCTAAACATTCATTGAAAAGACTCAAACCATAAGATTTGAATTTTAATCTTAAATCTTCATCATTCTACTTGTTCAAAGAAAAACTCTTTATCATTCGACCAAACATGTAGAGTTACAGATTTTGTTGCTCTAAACATTCATTGAAAAGACTCAAACCATAAGATTTGAATTTTAATCTTAAATCTTCATCATTCTACTTGTTCAAAGAAAAACTCTTTATCATTCGACCAAACATGTAGAGTTACAGATTTTGTTGCTCTAAACATTCATTGAAAAGACTCAAACCATAAGATTTGAATTTTAATCTTAAATCTTCATCATTCTACTTGTTCAAAGAAAAACTCTTTATCATTCGACCAAACATGTAGAGTTACAGATTTTGTTGCTCTAAACATTCATTGAAAAGACTCAAACCATAAGATTTGAATTTTAATCTTAAATCTTCATCATTCTACTTGTTCAAAGAAAAACTCTTTATCATTCGACCAAACATGTAGAGTTACAGATTTTGTTGCTCTAAACATTCATTGAAAAGACTCAAACCATAAGATTTGAATTTTAATCTTAAATCTTCATCATTCTACTTGTTCAAAGAAAAACTCTTTATCATTCGACCAAACATGTAGAGTTACAGATTTTGTTGCTCTAAACATTCATTGAAAAGACTCAAACCATAAGATTTGAATTTTAATCTTAAATCTTCATCATTCTACTTGTTCAAAGAAAAACTCTTTATCATTCGACCAAACATGTAGAGTTACAGATTTTGTTGCTCTAAACATTCATTGAAAAGACTCAAACCATAAGATTTGAATTTTAATCTTAAATCTTCATCATTCTACTTGTTCAAAGAAAAACTCTTTATCATTCGACCAAACATGTAGAGTTACAGATTTTGTTGCTCTAAACATTCATTGAAAAGACTCAAACCATAAGATTTGAATTTTAATCTTAAATCTTCATCATTCTACTTGTTCAAAGAAAAACTCTTTATCATTCGACCAAACATGTAGAGTTACAGATTTTGTTGCTCTAAACATTCATTGAAAAGACTCAAACCATAAGATTTGAATTTTAATCTTAAATCTTCATCATTCTACTTGTTCAAAGAAAAACTCTTTATCATTCGACCAAACATGTAGAGTTACAGATTTTGTTGCTCTAAACATTCATTGAAAAGACTCAAACCATAAGATTTGAATTTTAATCTTAAATCTTCATCATTCTACTTGTTCAAAGAAAAACTCTTTATCATTCGACCAAACATGTAGAGTTACAGATTTTGTTGCTCTAAACATTCATTGAAAAGACTCAAACCATAAGATTTGAATTTTAATCTTAAATCTTCATCATTCTACTTGTTCAAAGAAAAACTCTTTATCATTCGACCAAACATGTAGAGTTACAGATTTTGTTGCTCTAAACATTCATTGAAAAGACTCAAACCATAAGATTTGAATTTTAATCTTAAATCTTCATCATTCTACTTGTTCAAAGAAAAACTCTTTATCATTCGACCAAACATGTAGAGTTACAGATTTTGTTGCTCTAAACATTCATTGAAAAGACTCAAACCATAAGATTTGAATTTTAATCTTAAATCTTCATCATTCTACTTGTTCAAAGAAAAACTCTTTATCATTCGACCAAACATGTAGAGTTACAGATTTTGTTGCTCTAAACATTCATTGAAAAGACTCAAACCATAAGATTTGAATTTTAATCTTAAATCTTCATCATTCTACTTGTTCAAAGAAAAACTCTTTATCATTCGACCAAACATGTAGAGTTACAGATTTTGTTGCTCTAAACATTCATTGAAAAGACTCAAACCATAAGATTTGAATTTTAATCTTAAATCTTCATCATTCTACTTGTTCAAAGAAAAACTCTTTATCATTCGACCAAACATGTAGAGTTACAGATTTTGTTGCTCTAAACATTCATTGAAAAGACTCAAACCATAAGATTTGAATTTTAATCTTAAATCTTCATCATTCTACTTGTTCAAAGAAAAACTCTTTATCATTCGACCAAACATGTAGAGTTACAGATTTTGTTGCTCTAAACATTCATTGAAAAGACTCAAACCATAAGATTTGAATTTTAATCTTAAATCTTCATCATTCTACTTGTTCAAAGAAAAACTCTTTATCATTCGACCAAACATGTAGAGTTACAGATTTTGTTGCTCTAAACATTCATTGAAAAGACTCAAACCATAAGATTTGAATTTTAATCTTAAATCTTCATCATTCTACTTGTTCAAAGAAAAACTCTTTATCATTCGACCAAACATGTAGAGTTACAGATTTTGTTGCTCTAAACATTCATTGAAAAGACTCAAACCATAAGATTTGAATTTTAATCTTAAATCTTCATCATTCTACTTGTTCAAAGAAAAACTCTTTATCATTCGACCAAACATGTAGAGTTACAGATTTTGTTGCTCTAAACATTCATTGAAAAGACTCAAACCATAAGATTTGAATTTTAATCTTAAATCTTCATCATTCTACTTGTTCAAAGAAAAACTCTTTATCATTCGACCAAACATGTAGAGTTACAGATTTTGTTGCTCTAAACATTCATTGAAAAGACTCAAACCATAAGATTTGAATTTTAATCTTAAATCTTCATCATTCTACTTGTTCAAAGAAAAACTCTTTATCATTCGACCAAACATGTAGAGTTACAGATTTTGTTGCTCTAAACATTCATTGAAAAGACTCAAACCATAAGATTTGAATTTTAATCTTAAATCTTCATCATTCTACTTGTTCAAAGAAAAACTCTTTATCATTCGACCAAACATGTAGAGTTACAGATTTTGTTGCTCTAAACATTCATTGAAAAGACTCAAACCATAAGATTTGAATTTTAATCTTAAATCTTCATCATTCTACTTGTTCAAAGAAAAACTCTTTATCATTCGACCAAACATGTAGAGTTACAGATTTTGTTGCTCTAAACATTCATTGAAAAGACTCAAACCATAAGATTTGAATTTTAATCTTAAATCTTCATCATTCTACTTGTTCAAAGAAAAACTCTTTATCATTCGACCAAACATGTAGAGTTACAGATTTTGTTGCTCTAAACATTCATTGAAAAGACTCAAACCATAAGATTTGAATTTTAATCTTAAATCTTCATCATTCTACTTGTTCAAAGAAAAACTCTTTATCATTCGACCAAACATGTAGAGTTACAGATTTTGTTGCTCTAAACATTCATTGAAAAGACTCAAACCATAAGATTTGAATTTTAATCTTAAATCTTCATCATTCTACTTGTTCAAAGAAAAACTCTTTATCATTCGACCAAACATGTAGAGTTACAGATTTTGTTGCTCTAAACATTCATTGAAAAGACTCAAACCATAAGATTTGAATTTTAATCTTAAATCTTCATCATTCTACTTGTTCAAAGAAAAACTCTTTATCATTCGACCAAACATGTAGAGTTACAGATTTTGTTGCTCTAAACATTCATTGAAAAGACTCAAACCATAAGATTTGAATTTTAATCTTAAATCTTCATCATTCTACTTGTTCAAAGAAAAACTCTTTATCATTCGACCAAACATGTAGAGTTACAGATTTTGTTGCTCTAAACATTCATTGAAAAGACTCAAACCATAAGATTTGAATTTTAATCTTAAATCTTCATCATTCTACTTGTTCAAAGAAAAACTCTTTATCATTCGACCAAACATGTAGAGTTACAGATTTTGTTGCTCTAAACATTCATTGAAAAGACTCAAACCATAAGATTTGAATTTTAATCTTAAATCTTCATCATTCTACTTGTTCAAAGAAAAACTCTTTATCATTCGACCAAACATGTAGAGTTACAGATTTTGTTGCTCTAAACATTCATTGAAAAGACTCAAACCATAAGATTTGAATTTTAATCTTAAATCTTCATCATTCTACTTGTTCAAAGAAAAACTCTTTATCATTCGACCAAACATGTAGAGTTACAGATTTTGTTGCTCTAAACATTCATTGAAAAGACTCAAACCATAAGATTTGAATTTTAATCTTAAATCTTCATCATTCTACTTGTTCAAAGAAAAACTCTTTATCATTCGACCAAACATGTAGAGTTACAGATTTTGTTGCTCTAAACATTCATTGAAAAGACTCAAACCATAAGATTTGAATTTTAATCTTAAATCTTCATCATTCTACTTGTTCAAAGAAAAACTCTTTATCATTCGACCAAACATGTAGAGTTACAGATTTTGTTGCTCTAAACATTCATTGAAAAGACTCAAACCATAAGATTTGAATTTTAATCTTAAATCTTCATCATTCTACTTGTTCAAAGAAAAACTCTTTATCATTCGACCAAACATGTAGAGTTACAGATTTTGTTGCTCTAAACATTCATTGAAAAGACTCAAACCATAAGATTTGAATTTTAATCTTAAATCTTCATCATTCTACTTGTTCAAAGAAAAACTCTTTATCATTCGACCAAACATGTAGAGTTACAGATTTTGTTGCTCTAAACATTCATTGAAAAGACTCAAACCATAAGATTTGAATTTTAATCTTAAATCTTCATCATTCTACTTGTTCAAAGAAAAACTCTTTATCATTCGACCAAACATGTAGAGTTACAGATTTTGTTGCTCTAAACATTCATTGAAAAGACTCAAACCATAAGATTTGAATTTTAATCTTAAATCTTCATCATTCTACTTGTTCAAAGAAAAACTCTTTATCATTCGACCAAACATGTAGAGTTACAGATTTTGTTGCTCTAAACATTCATTGAAAAGACTCAAACCATAAGATTTGAATTTTAATCTTAAATCTTCATCATTCTACTTGTTCAAAGAAAAACTCTTTATCATTCGACCAAACATGTAGAGTTACAGATTTTGTTGCTCTAAACATTCATTGAAAAGACTCAAACCATAAGATTTGAATTTTAATCTTAAATCTTCATCATTCTACTTGTTCAAAGAAAAACTCTTTATCATTCGACCAAACATGTAGAGTTACAGATTTTGTTGCTCTAAACATTCATTGAAAAGACTCAAACCATAAGATTTGAATTTTAATCTTAAATCTTCATCATTCTACTTGTTCAAAGAAAAACTCTTTATCATTCGACCAAACATGTAGAGTTACAGATTTTGTTGCTCTAAACATTCATTGAAAAGACTCAAACCATAAGATTTGAATTTTAATCTTAAATCTTCATCATTCTACTTGTTCAAAGAAAAACTCTTTATCATTCGACCAAACATGTAGAGTTACAGATTTTGTTGTTCTAAACATTCATTGAAAAGACTCAAACTATAAGATTTGAATTTTAATCTTAAATCTTTATCATTCTACTTGTTCAAAGAAAAACTCTTTGTCATTCGACCAAACATGTAGAGTTACAGATTTTGTTGTTCTAAACATTCATTGAAAAGACTCAAACTATAAGATTTGAATTTTAATCTTAAATCTTTATCATTCTACTTGTTCAAAGAAAAACTCTTTGTCATTCGACCAAACATGTAGAGTTACAGATTTTGTTGTTCTAAACATTCATTGAAAAGACTCAAACTATAAGATTTGAATTTTAATCTTAAATCTTTATCATTCTACTTGTTCAAAGAAAAACTCTTTGTCATTCGACCAAACATGTAGAGTTACAGATTTTGTTGTTCTAAACATTCATTGAAAAGACTCAAACTATAAGATTTGAATTTTAATCTTAAATCTTTATCATTCTACTTGTTCAAAGAAAAACTCTTTGTCATTCGACCAAACATGTAGAGTTACAGATTTTGTTGTTCTAAACATTCATTGAAAAGACTCAAACTATAAGATTTGAATTTTAATCTTAAATCTTTATCATTCTACTTGTTCAAAGAAAAACTCTTTGTCATTCGACCAAACATGTAGAGTTACAGATTTTGTTGTTCTAAACATTCATTGAAAAGACTCAAACTATAAGATTTGAATTTTAATCTTAAATCTTTATCATTCTACTTGTTCAAAGAAAAACTCTTTGTCATTCGACCAAACATGTAGAGTTACAGATTTTGTTGTTCTAAACATTCATTGAAAAGACTCAAACTATAAGATTTGAATTTTAATCTTAAATCTTTATCATTCTACTTGTTCAAAGAAAAACTCTTTGTCATTCGACCAAACATGTAGAGTTACAGATTTTGTTGTTCTAAACATTCATTGAAAAGACTCAAACTATAAGATTTGAATTTTAATCTTAAATCTTTATCATTCTACTTGTTCAAAGAAAAACTCTTTATCATTCGACCAAACATGTAGAGTTACAGATTTTGTTGCCTTGATTGAAAACAAGGAACTTGGGTATGAGAGGAATTAAATATTTTTAAAATGCCAAAAGGATGAAGATCTTGTTGTTTGTCTGTTCTATTACCTCTATGCATCTAATCATGACTTTGATTAAAGCCTGCAATTATATACAACAGACTAGGTAAGTGATTGCTTAGGCCATTTCTAATGTTGTATCAAAGTTATTAGTTGTAATGGTTTCATTAAATCGGTATTAAATTGAGAATATTAAAAATGCTTTCACTAAATAGAAGATGTGTGGGAGTCTTCAGCATTTCACTGTTTGGTGCCGTTGGTTTTGCAAAACCGGCCGGACGTCATCCGATTAGTAGAAAACTTCCCAAAGCAAAGCATACTCTCGGAGGTGATGGATTGCTTTTGCCGGTCGACCGGCCGAACGTCCGGCCGGTCATTCCCCAATCGTCCCCCCGATTGACCTATGTGTTGATAATAGCCAAAAAAGCTCGGTTGGAGTGCTGAATATCAGATGAAATTTTTACGCAAATTTTTATTCAAATTTAATAAAATAAATGATTCACCGTTAAAGATGTTCTTACCCAAGAAAAGGACAAGGTAAGTGATACATCCAAGAAGCTACTTATTAAAGCCTTAACCAATAAATAATTGAATTTTGTTAATATATTTTTTAACGTGCATATTATGGAATTTAAATAAATTGCATATACTGTATAAAAGTTCGTGTAATAAAAAAATATACAATATTTTTAACTTTTTATGTCATATTATGCCTATTATCCTATTTGTCAATAAAATATTAACCTAATGAGTCTCATCACTCATATTATGTCCAATATTAACAACTAAACTAAAATAATAGAAAAATATATGGCCACTGCATTGCTCATGTTTTTAAACCATATTAACATTAGTTTATAATTTACATTTAATATTCTTAAGTTTGTGTTGAATGTGAATTAGTCAAAAGTCTTCTTGTTATTGGTCAATAATGTAGTGTTTGGAACATAGATTTTGGGAAAGAAACAAAAAAAATATGAGTGAAATATGAATAAAATATAACAATATTTTTTATGACCGGGTATCTAGATCAATTTATGCACATCTCAACTAATCCTGAAACTCACGTAAAGCCCCCTATCCACGTGAATTAGGCAAATCTCAGACAGAGCTCTCGAGCGTACCCCCAAAGAGTTGAAGGCACCTAATGAGACTTGAACTTGAGATTTGAAGAGAATACATCATCAGACCCCAAGCCCCAAACTACGCCACTAAACCAACCAACCCCTTGAAATTATGAAATATAATTACGTTTCATCCACTTTTTCATTTCCCTTTGCAAATTCATACCTAAATTCATACACTTTTTGACTGCGTATTCTTGGAATTGCTCCCAATGTAATAGACGTTAGGCTTGGTTTGGGAAGTGGGTTGGTTTTTTGACTTTTTTGACTTTTTTTGTGAGAGAAAACTGTAATGATTATGGGTTGGATGTGATGTTTTGTTTTTTATGGCTAAAATAACCTATTTTGTCTTTTGTGACTAAAATAGCCAAAAAAAGCCCAAAACCTAAGTTGCCAAACAGGACCCCGTTTGGGGACCGACTTTTTTAGCCAATTAGCCAAAAAGTTACTAAATTAGCCAAAAAGCTAACAACTCATACCAAAAAGTCAAAAATTCTCTTTTCTCTCTACTTTTTGCACATCTTTTCGTAATTAGCCAAAAAGTCATCCCAAAATACAAGTTTTTTTTACCTACCTTTTTAGCCAAATAGCCAAAAAGTTACTAAATTAGCCTATTTCCAAACGAACTTCAGATTTTTGTGGGTTTTTTTTTTTCCTTTTTAATGAAGAACAATAAAATGTTCAAAAACACAAAAATCATTCCCCACTGCATTCTTAGAGCCTTTGCCACAACCCACAATGTTCATTCTTTCGCCAGCAGCTTAACTAAGGTTAGGTTGGGACTTTAGCTAGTAAAAGACTGAAGGGTTAGAGAGGCTATAACATAATAGTCCGGGGATTAGGATCAAAACCCCAACCCTCTCTACCTCCGCTCTCCAGATCCTTTTCTGATAACCAACCTTCTTACACATTTCTGTCAACTATAACCTGAAATCCCCTCATTTTGTCTTGGTTTGGCATGTGGGTTAAGGATGGATTGAGGTTAAAATAGTCTCAAAAAAACAAAATAAACTTTTTAATCTCAGATTAAAAGTTATCACATTCAAACCATAATCATTTCATTTTTTCTCTTGTAAAAGTCAAAAAAACCCAAAAATTCATCCCAAACGAAGCTATTTTAACCCTAGGCAACTAAAAAGTCAAAAAAGTCAACTCACATCCCAAACAAAGCCAATCCAAACATATACTTCATATAGTACAGCTAGTTCACAGGAGAGAAGAATGTACCCCTATAAAATGTTTGAGTGATGCTTGCTAATGCTATATCTTCTCTACCACATCTAGTTTACCATCTCATGTCACATTAATGTATTATCTAATAGTTCTCATCTAATTGTAATGATAACACATCACATTGTAAACAACATTTAATAGAAAATATGGTTCCATATAGCATTATACATGCACACTATAAACATATTTTGGTAGACAATTTAGATGTACATTGTTTCCAATGGAAAATCAAAATCACAAAAATGTGTAATCACTTCATGCTGTTGTTGGACCAGACAAAAGGGGAAGAAAAAGCAGCTACTGAATGAAAAGCAATCAATATATTGCATAACCAGAAATTAATAACAAGCATTCAAAAATACCTGCTCCAATTCACATACTCCATGGGAATGAAAGATCATTGATAAAACATAGTAACCATCCTTATAGCACTAGAAGCACGACGAACATAAGGTATTTGTGAGATATTGATTTTGGAAATGAAAATTTGATACCTTGCAGCACCCAATCAAATTTGAAATATACGCAACAATCCTAACTTTGTTAAATTAACAACCCTTGTAGGTAATAAAGTGAGATATTAAAAGAATGAGCTCAAGGTAAACCTTGTAGTTTCTCTTCAAATATCAACACAAAGATAGTTCTCCTAAATTAAAACATCTTTTAGGGAAATTGCTTCAGACCTTTTACCAAATAAATTTCACACCATCTACTCAAAACATAAATTCTTAACCATTAAGATGAGAACACCACCCAAGTTCCCCTTGGCCAGCCCGTTGGATGCATAAAAAAAGACCATTTTGTAGCTTAGGATATGGGTTTTGTCATTGGACAACTCATGTACATTCAAAAGTTGTTGCATCAACTGTAGAGTCCAACATCATCAAAAAATAAAATAAAATAGAGGGGGTAGAGAGAGAGAGAAAGAGAACAGAAGAGTCCAAACCCTGGTTACATATATAAACTTACATATATCCTTTTACAAAGAGAGGTACTTAAATTATTCCAACAATAGTTTATTCTTTACAAAATTAATAACCAAATAACACTCTTTAAGTAATCCTCAAAAGCATATAGAAATAGAAACATATTAATGCTTTTATATTAAATTTATAAATAAATATTTGAAAAATCTACACTATCTAGAAGCAATTCTTACATTGTGAGTCGGCAAAAAAGGAGAGCCAATTGGAGCTGCAAGGCCAAGAAACCGCATTATCCTGAACCGGCGGATCTTTCTCACTGACTGCAATGGATAAGTCACCTCCTGGACAAAGGGTGAAGGGAACAGTCAGTCAATAAACATTTTTCACTGACAGATCATATATGTTGTGATTGCAACTCACATCAAAGCGAACTTTTGGTTTCCGTTCTCTCTTGCCCCTTCTCCTTTCCAGGCAATCACTTTCTGTTCTGCTAGAACTTGATGAATTCCACTTATCTGTTAATGCCAGAATCAGAAGTTTAGAATTGCAGGCAAAGATACTACAGAGTAAATCTTCCTTTGAAAGTAGTCTTTTATACTTGAACTAATTTTACTGGCTAATATGTACAACCTACGAAGCACAGACACAGACATGATACATAGGGCAAAAAATATTTTTTTATTTACTATGTATACTGTATACGAATATAAATTGAGGATACATAGATATGAGAGACATCTATGTATATGTATATGTTTATATGGGTGTATAATATATTTTCAATTTAGGGTGAATTACACTCACCTCCCATGAGGTTTGAAGAAAATACAATCAGCCCCACACTTTTGATATAATTACATTAACTCTCTTCTAGTATGACTAAAGCGACCCAAACTAATATCAATGATAGGTAGACATTGAAATAAACAAAGACAAATATACATTTCAGTAGAAAAGAAATGATAGCATCATTTTTTCATTCATACAACTAACAAGTTACTGATAAAAAAATACTTGAATATTATGTGAATTAATGAATTGAGGGAGCTCAATGTAATTATGTCAAAAGTGTGGAACTAATTGTATTTTCTTCAAACCTCAAGGAAGTGAGTGTAATTTACCCTTTTAATTTATATGCGGATGCGTGTTTTCATATATTTTACTTTGACCCCAAATCAACTTTATAAAATTATAGGGAAAAAAAAAAACTACAAATGTGTCCTGAGGTGTGTCCAAACGTAGGACACGCTTGTCCACGAAGTGTCCCTAAAGTGTCCTTCAAAAAAACTAATAATTAAAAAAATTACCACACCGTGTGGCGTGTCGGACATGCGGACCATGTATCCCCAGTCTCCACGGACACGGAATCCATCTTGGGGTGTCCGTGCTTCATAGTGTACAATAAGATCCAAGTAACATAAACAATGAGGTGAGAACACTAATACTGTGTTTGGTTGGGGGATTTGAAGAGGGATTTGGAAAGAGAAATGGAAAAAGTAGGTGAAATATGAATAAAATATACCTCTATTTCACCTAGTTTCACACACCTTTTCTCTTTCC
>NW_021035195.1:0-15509 GCF_004153795.1 Camellia sinensis
CACAAGCTAATAATTGATTACAGAAACCGAATTGAATAACTAGCTACAACTAATATTGCAACAACTTAATCAATTAACCGAATCAATAAACATACTAAATGAATGACAAAAACAATAGGGAAAGGGCAGTAAATGTAGCTGTTCCAGCCTCTGTTTGAAGACAGGAAGCGTGTGCCATCACATTCCGTTCTTCGCCATCGAAACGCCCCGTTGCTCTTTAGAGGCTACTGTCTTGCAGGTGTCATTCCGTGCTTGTTGCTGGACCATCCACCAACAACAACAAACACCCAACCCCAGAAACCACCGGGCCCCCCCGTGAGAGGCCTCACCCCTATGTACTGCGTTTTGTTTCTCTCCTGCCTTCAGGTTGTTCCATGAAAGGATATCTGCCTCTTTGGGTCTTCAACTAGATGGTCTATCGTCCCGGGCTCAATCGTGGTCGGCATCACTGCCGTCTTTTGTGCCATCAAGCGGCAAAGGCTGCCGGCCACTAGGTGTTGATGAAGACTCAAAACTGCAATGACAGCACAAAATAAGAATAATAGGGTTTCCCAAGAACACGTACACACCATGGCACTCCAAATCACTCAAAACATTAAGGAGGGCTAGGTCGATCCAACGACCATCAATCAGTATCCCGATGCATGATCCGGCCACAAAAGAATCCAACTTGCACCAAAATCATATGAAAAGAATGCACAAAATAAAGCAGTAAAGCCTAGAACTCTATCATGATCATCAAGAGCTCAGTGAACCTGAGATTTGAGGACACATTCCCATCCTTGGAGTATGAAACGCCCCTCGTTCCTCGTGCTCGGATTAAACTTAATCCAAGCAATGCAACACACAAGCAGGCAAACATGAAACATAGACCTAAGTGTGCAAACATGCACAACTCAACCCAAGCATGCAACAAGCAATATAACCATGAATTGAGGCTGACGACCTTAGACAGACATGACAAAACTGCAACAGAACATGTGGGCACATGCAAGGTATGCAAAGCTAAACAAGTATGCGACAAACATACGAAATGAAAACAGCATGCAACAAACATGGTAAGATGGGCTTAAACCAAAGATGGATGGCTCTCAGCTAGGTCCAACATCAGTAGCGCAAAAGTGACGAATTAAGCCACACAACCACTCCAAGCATCGCGAAATGCGACAAGGTTCATCAAAGGGCCTAAAAGGGCAACTCTCAAAAGTCCTAAGCTAATGACCAATGTGCAAGGTGTAACACACACTATATGCTACTAGAAATGAGCATGATAAACTGATGCAAAAATCATTTAAATAGCCAAGATAGCATGTGTGAATCACCGATAACCACGAAGCTTCAAGGCCTAATTACAACCCTACAGCTTATAACGACAGCATGAAAGGAGTATGGCAAAGGGCAACGCCAAAATAGGTCTAGTACAATACTGATATGAGACTAAACATGCATGGAAGTAGGCCAAAGAAAGCCTCGCATCACAATGCCTAAAACATAGGTCATGCAAGGCACACGAAGAGGCAATCGCACTGACACCTATGAGAACCAATCATGGCAATGACTTGGACAACCAAAACCAGACGTATAAAGCATCATGGTATATATAGACCCAAATGCCTGAAATGATAGAGCCAAAGGCTTAGGCTTAAATGGCATGCACAAGCTCATATCTTGAGGCATAAAGCCAAGCTAACAAAGCATTCATCTAGGCAATTCAAAGCAGAAGTGTACAACAACATATCATGGCCTTGACACATAGCATGTGGATGAGGGCAAGGCATAGCCGAACATTCACAATGTACGCATGACAGATCGCCCTCAAAACTAAGACTAACCTAAGCATTTACACATAGCTAACAAAGCATGAGTGAATGATGGCTCATGGCGCCAAACAGTCCCTAGAACACTTCAAAATAAGCATAAAATCATGTTTGAGCGAAGCCCAAAATATGCTAGTATGCAAATGAAGCTCAAAAACATCATGCACAAAAGGGCTAGTAAACAAGATTGTTCTACACCTATATGGAGCAGCAAAGGATGATCAAACCGAATATGGATACGGTCCATCAAACCATGCCAAATGATGACCAAATACAATGCTGAACGATGTAAAACCAAACAGAAGCCTAAAATGCATTGCAAATGGCATAGGAGCATATGAGCTAGTTAGGGGATTATACACTACAAGTGCAATCAATGCAAAGTAGGCAGTGACAAAACCGACCCAAACAAGATTCATGGCGATGGTAAAAACATCACCAAAAATGACATGAATCGACTTCAAACCAACGACTATGCATACATGCTACATTTGATACGCTATGGATGGTTACACTACACATACTATATGCATGCAAAATATGACCAAAACCAGCCATGGACAGGTACCAAGGCAGGTCCTAAAAGTCACAAAAATAGGCTGAACCAGCTGCAAAATAACATAAGAAGGAGGTGCCTTTGGCAAGGCCAAAATGCAAGCAGAAGAAGGAACCAAACAGAAGAGGGGGTCACCCCTCAATTAACGGACCTCAAAACCACACCTTTACCACTAAAATCACTGATTATCAGTCGGTAGGAAGGCAAACCAAGGCTAGCTCAAAGGTTCCAAGATATGGCTTAAAACCAAAGCCAAACAAAGCATGCATAGAGTGGCTACACAAACCCTACAGCAAAATGAACTTAAAACAAACTTAAAAAGGACTTAAATACAAAGAAATTTTTTCAGTTATCAAGCAAGCCTAAATAAATATGCAAAGCAGGGCTAAATAAGGTGCAAGAAAGTGCAAAATGGGAAATACTCACCCTTGAAAGAACCTCTCTCGAAACCCGCTAACTTTTCATGGGGGGGGGGTGGGAAACCAGGTTTTTAGTGCTTAAGAATCCGTTCCCCAAGAAGCTTTGTCCAATGTGGTGGGTGGTATATCTATGGGTATGTAGTGTAAACCAGTGCAAGAAAACCAACTTCAAAGCACAAAACACACCAACAATATAGAAGAGAAAGAGAAGTTTTTCTCTCAAAGTTGCAGACCCCTGGCAAAGAGAGCGGGTTCTCTTCGCTTATATAGAAGGAAATGCAAAGCGCAAGAAGCCTTCTTGCAAGAGCTCTTTACAAGGGCTTCATCCCTCATAACACGGTAATGAACGGGGGAAGGGCAAACCAAAAACCACTGGCTCAAAAGATCTGGAGAGAAAACAGCTGAGACAGGGGGGTGCCGGCCATCAATCAATGGCCGGGCAGTGGCCCCTCACTGATGGCCGGCAGGGCAAATCACCATGGCCAGTAGGAACAAGGCAATGGCCGGCACGTGCACCAAGATAGGTCACTTTGAAAGCGACCTAAGTCAAGATCCAAAAAGGCAGAAGGATACAGGGTCCGAGAAGCTCGAACCGGTGACGTTCCAGCCGCTACAAGCGTCGAGTACTTAACGAGCAATCAAAACTAGTTGTTGAGTGTACCTGCAAGCACAAATCCAAGTCCGAGGACGGTCAACAAAATTGGTGTCTACAGTTGCCCCTCTTGACCAGAAACTCGAAGTCTACACAATGAAACGGGAGTTTGATTGTCAAAGCCTGAAGAATGACTTATTTTTGACAAGGACCGAAGAACTTGAACAAACAAATCAATATAGGCCATGCGGAGATGATGCCCGACTGAGCTTGGGGCAATAAAACACAATGCGTATGCAAGATGCAATATCATAGACTTCAATGTATTACTAGCCAAGAATGCTGTAATAAAGCACGAATCATCGCAACAATTTTAAGTAGGATGAACCAACAAGTGCCTACCATATTCCGACAGGAAAGAGAATGTAGAAAATTATGCAAGTCTACCAACGTTTACGCGGAGGTGCATATAAACTTGGGCGGCTCGTCTGATCGTGCCAGTCTCAAATGCAACCGTCATACAATATCGACCCTGAAAGCAGAACAAAACTTAACCAGGTAAATTTTGTTAGAAGTGTGCATAAAACAACTGCAAAGGAAAGTGCGCTGGCCAAACCGCAATGAGGGGATGGCATGACAATGCAGGTGGAAGTGGCGGTTCCATAAACATATGAGACCAGGCGCTGCATAAGCAATGCGATTTCCGAAACGAGCAAAACAATCTGCGGCAAGTTGCCTAAGACACCATGTAAGATAAAGCATGGCGGGATTAACGCGGGCAATGGTGTATGGCAGGATAATAAAACAACAATGTAGTAAAAAGCATGCAGGATAACGGCACGGCAATGTGTATCGGAAGGACATGAACAATTGTAAAGTAATTGATGCAGTACGCAAGCAATGTGTAATGGAAGGACTAGAACACATTGTAACGTAAACGTATGCAGTAACGCATACAAGTGTAACCTCTGTGAGATGCATAAACACATGTTAAGTAAATCGCCATACGTGGAAAATGCATGCAATGTGATAGCAGCAAGGCAACGAACAACATGTTAATGAAAAGCACATGTGAAACGTATCAATGGTGTAACCACCAAAAGAATTACATACTACAACATGTAAGTAAAGCATGCAGTAACGCAAGCAATGTGTATCGGCAGGAATGAACACATTAAGTAAAGTCTCAGTAACGCATACAATGTTACCTCCTGTGAGATGCATAAACACATGTAAGTAAAGCAATACGGGAAACGCATGCACTGTGTACGCAAACAAGGTATTGAACACATGTAAGTAAAGCACATCATCGAAACGTATACAATGTTGTAACCACCTAAGAATACATAACACACATGTAAGTAAGCATGCAGTAACGCAAGCAATGTGTATGGCAGGAATGAACACATGTAGGTAAAGTATGCAGTAACGCATACAGATGTTGTGAACCCTCCTGTGAGATCGACATAAACACATGTAAGTAAAGCATACGTGAAAACGCAATGCAATGTGTAAGCAAAAAGCAAGGTATGAACAAGCAAGTAAGCACACGTCAGAAACGCTATACAATGTATAACCACCCTAAAGATACATATACACATGTAAGTAAGCATGCAGTACGCAATCACAATGTAGTATGGCAAAGAAATGAACACATGTAAAGTAAGTAATCAGTAACGCAAGTACAATATGTAAACCTTCTGTGAGATGCATAAACTCATGTAAGTTAAAGCATAACGTGGAAACCGCATTGCAATGTGAAGCAAGCAAGCGTATGAACACATATAAGTAAAGCCACAAGTCGAAACGTATACAATGTGTAACCACCGTAAAGGAAATACATATACACATGTAAGTAAAGCAATGCCAGTACGAACGCAATGTGTATGGCAAGAAAACTGTGACAACTCATGAATGAGGAAGCGCATAACGATGTGTGACAAGGAAATGCAAGTGGCCAATGATGAAAATGCATGACAATGCATTTTAGAAATAGCAGCAATGCATGTGAAACCTAGACAGGTGTTACTGTAACAGATGAATGCTAATTGACAACAACAGAAGAAAATACGCTTAATACGGACAGTTAAAAAGAGACCATCTCGCTTTGAACTTCCGGAGGGTTTTGGGATGCGTCAAAAGGGATACACTTTCGTGCGCCTGATTGGTGTAAAGTCACCGTATTTGAGGATGTGATTCCCCGAGTTCCCACGGAGGCGACTTATCGACAATCAATTTCTTCAAGGAATTTCCTACAGGATTGTTGCGGGCTCATGAGGACACTACCAAGATGTCAAACTAGGCAAAAGAAAGGTGATATGAGGCTGTTGTCACTAGGCGGCCAACTTGCCGGCCATCGCCGGCCATCAGAATACACTAGCACCTGGGCATCGACAACAGTCTGCTGGCCATCGATGGGCCACCTGTCGGCCATCGGTGGCAGATTCGTGCAAAGAGGGCTTTTAAGCCCGTGGATCTTTAAAATAGGCCAAAACCAACCCATTTCTTCACAAACTCTTCCATAGAAAACAATTTTCTTTCTTCCTAGGTGTGCCCTCCCTCTAGATTCGCACATTTTGCGCGTTTGCCCACAACCCTAAATCACCCTCTGCATCAACTAAGGATCTTGGTATCCTGTCGATTTGAACGCGATCAATAAATGCATCTGAGGCTTCTTTTCATCACTTCCGCATCAGGACATTTCCCCCGTCCTTCGTCGAGGTTAGTTCACTTTCCCGGTTTTTTCAAACTTTTTCTTGAATTTTCTTCTCTCGGTTAGGGTTTGAGTTTATTCAAATTTCAACATTTGCTCATTTTGCTCAATTTTCGCAATCATTCTTGCCATCTCACCTCAAATTTACTGGCTGACGATGTTCCTCATAGCGAGGGCTTCCCTGACTTCCTCCAGTAGAGTAGCGGCAGAGTTGCGGCTGAGCCAGGGTTAGCGCTCAGACCGTTACCATTGATGTACGTCCTTTCGACCCCGCGGTGTACATCCTAGAGACTCACATCATTCCGGTGACGGGAGGCATCCATCGCTTTCCGATTTCGATGAGGTGTGCCAGACGACCTCTTGTTGAGAGAGCCCGATGTCTCACTTGTCGACCATTGCCCGTGGAGGTACCATCTCTATTTTTCTGTTATCACTTTCGAATACCTGCCATTTCTTGCACTGTTCAATCTGATTGTGCCGCAGCTTTGATCTGACTGTCATTTCATACTGTGTTGATGCTTGCACTTGACTGTACTTTACACATCAATTGCCCTGTTATACTGTACACAACCGCATCTCATGCGTTACTGTCTAAATTCAATGCATTTTTGACCATTCACTGCTCTGGATGCAACTGTATTTTCAATACATCACCGACTGATGCTAAACTGTGCTGATCTATATTTGACTAATGCGATTGTTTGAAACTATTCAACAGGAGGGATCTCGCTCCCTCCGGGCTACGTACGCTACGACCGCTCGAGATTTGGTAAATGCTGTGCTCCCCGCAGGGGTACCGCCGAATTGTCAACGATGACCGGCTTCGTATAATTTTCCGATAGCACGCCGGTTTACAGCGAGTTGCCACCCTTCTGGGTGCCTTGTGGAGAGGTGTGTGTGACACCACCAATTTCTTCCATTTTTTTCCACAGGAAAAAAAAAAAAAACAGGGGAAGGATGAACCTACTCCTTTTGTTTGCTATGATCACCGGTCTGGACGTGGGAGTGAATCTGATTCCCCTAAGATCCCGACATGGGAGGTGGGTGGCTGCATGGGATTGTTGCTTGGAGCACGCCCACCCCTTGCTCGAGCAGGTATGGCTAGATCTCTTTTGGTTCGAGGACAGTTCCGCAGGGAGGATTCCTAGGAACTGAGAGGGAGTGGAGCAGTATGCCAGGGCTTCCTCGACTATTCCTTTTTGGTACTTCCTCCTATTTGCCTTTGGTACCACCATGTTCGAACAGGTGGGAAATACCGTGGGATTGTCTTTTGAGCGCCCTGGTGGGCTTCCGCGTGTCCGCTCCTACAACGGGGCGCAGCCGGCCTCACCAACTCTCTATGGGTACATGAGCTCCTTCTCAGATCGTGGAGATTGATTGGAGGCTACCTGCGAACCTGGAGGTGCACAAACCTAATTTCCCCCTTTTCATTACTTTGCTTAGCATTTTGTGCATTTTGCTTTGTTCAACATTGTACTTTCCGTACTCACTTCACACTGGTATGTCTTCCTGCTTGCATTTTTCTGACACATACACTGCACACTATACACTGCATACTGCACACCATACACTGCAACACTGCCCACCACAAAAAAATACACTGCACACTAGATCTAAGGTCCTGCTTTTCTAGGCCTGCCCCTGTATGTAGCTGTACTGCAATCCTGCATTCTTGCATCTCCTTTTCTACATTCTTGTTCAACGCTGTACTGAATCACATCTGTTCAACCAGCTTTGGGTATAGCATACTTTCCCAGCGCTTGCTCCAGATTCCGGTGGAGGAGACGCAGTGACGGTCCGCGTCTCTGATGTAATATGACATCCGCTCCCGTAGGACCGGGAGGGCTCATGTCTTTCGGGCAGTACTTTGGACATGGTTTACGGCGGGCAAGGTAAGTCTGGCAATAGGAATTATTTCAATTAAACTCAATGCATCCTACCTTAGTTTATTTGATGACTGATCATCTTGCTGATTCTCTTTCTCCAGATTAATGGCGACCATGAGTTGATTCAGTCAGGACATCGAGACGCATCGCGTTGCCAGATTAATGTCTCAGTATCGTAATCCTCTCGAGGGGCTGATCTGTCGGGCTTGGTTTCTGAGTGAGCGCTTTGTACCGTCAGACTTTGGGGTTACTCCGCTACCCAATTTGTGCCGATGGCTGTCTCCAAACCATCGATGAGGAACACACATGTATTCGCGCGACCAAGTGATCCGTTTCATGGTAGGGTTGGAGAACAGATTTCTCTCATGCCGAGGGCGACTACAGGCGACTTCATTCCAGACACATCTGATGCCTGCCTTGACTGGTGTCCAAGGAGGAGAGGGGAACGAGGGCTCGACGCCTACGAGGGGCAGAGTGGAGCGACCAGGTCTCGTAGGAGGAGAGGTCCTAGAGGAAGAGGCAGGGGCTAATGGCCAGTGCTGGCCTTACTGATGACACTCGAGGAGAGCTGGAAAGATCTATCAGGTTCCTTTGCTCCTCCTCCAGCTGGTCACGAGCTTGTCGGAGGTTAATGGCTCGACATCGGTATATACTATAGTTGTCATCCCTTGTCAGTCATCTGATTCCACTTCTGATATTCTGCCGAGTAACTAATGATTTCAATCATTTTTGCAGGCTTCTCCATTGAGTATACTCCGTCAGTCTCAGGCGATGACGGCTTCGTGATAGGGATGTGCATGACGAGCATGGACCTACTTAAGTAATCTATAGAATTCCATAAAGTGGCTCAAGACTCACTTCCGTGCCATGAAGTTTTTTCTTCACACACCACATTTGTACGGCTTACACACTACATTGATCTGAATACATTGTTTCCCATATACCACTCACGGCATACAGATTTCACTGCAAATCATTCACTATTCATAGTACATCAATTTTTTTTGCATCTGACACATTTGATTACTAATGCATTTGGTGGATTGTCCCTCCTTCAGATTCTTAGTGCCACGGACCCTTGGTGTTCCAGCAGGAGCAGGGGTGGGCCCTTCAGCACCTCCTCAAAGCAAGCAAAGGGAGCGTGATGAGGGACTAGTTCACAGGGGCGCTGCCCTGATGAATGAATAAGTCTGACGAGGTGGTGATGAAAGTCCGCAGTCAGATTCAGGTCGGATAGCTGACGGTGGAGGCCTGGACCTTCGCAGAAGAGGCAGACGGATTTCCGCACTTGAGGCCACTGGCGCTGATCCAGACATTTTACTACTTCAAGATGCTGATCCTTCTTTTGTTTTATTTCCTTTTCACACTAGTAGTTTTGCCATTATTACCTTGCGTTAGGTAGATTTGGTTTAAAAAACCAATCTCTTTGTGAAAAGAAACTATGAAGGAATTAAAACAGCCTTTTGTTGAAAAATTGTTTTGGGTTGTACATCATCCGCAATCGCAATCGCATTCCTTAAACAACAATTAAATGAAATCGAAGTTTTTTTGTTTTGAAAAACCAAACGCTTAAATTGCACTAACAGGTAGTGATTGATAATAACAAAACAACTCGATAAACAAAACAAAGCCTAGCAAGTTACAACTCGATAAGCAAATTGCAACAAGACTGATAAAGAAAGGAAAAGATAATAAACAACCTAATCACAGAAAAAAAATAAATACGCCTTAAAACGAGACCGACAAAGTCCAACAGGACAAAACAAGACCTTGAAAAGACACAATGGATAGGACTCCACTACAAACGGACAAAACTGGGTCTTCAACGAGGGAGCCATAAGCAAGAGGGAAGTACTGCCGGCCATCAAATGAGCCCTGCGACCTCAGTGGCCACTGCGCCATCGATGGTAGACTCTTGAAATGACGACTATCCTGTACTCGCACTCATGTCCTTATCTTCTTATGAGTTCCAGCTTCGGGATTCTCTCATTTTCAGCTCAAATTTGCACCACATGAGACTCCTTGCCCTCAATACTCAACAAATAGGATCGCGTCTCTAGAGGCTCGGAAAAGTTGAACTTTCGGGACTTCGGCTTGAACGCACTATTCACGCTGGGCCGTATTCATCTGCACCCTTCCTTTCTCCAGTGCCGTGACAAGGTTTTTGAATCAGGTAACACATGTCCCTTAGCTTTAGCGTGCAGAGATTTGTCTACCTTTGAAGGTTTTCCAACCTTGATGGAATCCGAGCGTAATGAAGGAAATCTTCCTCAACTCTGATTTGGCCACGTCCAAGCCCTAGGACAAATGTGTGCCTCACTTGCCTGAATGCCTCGATCATTGATCACGATGGGGGAGCTGGCATCCCAAGCTTTGGGTTTGTCGGTTTTCTCCTGATGCCTGGGCGTCGCGTGACCATTAACGACAGGGCCATCGACGACGCGGTTTGGCCTATGTTGCTATCTCATTTCTTGTTTGCCCCAGGCCCGGACAGGATTCAGTGTCCGGTTGATCGAGATTGCCCAAGGCCTGAAAGGAGGCCAAGAAGCTGCGTTGCATGACATTCGGTTGAGACATTGATGGGCTTAGACGCCTTCTATCGCCGAGAGACCGACCAGATTGCGGGTGAGTCCACTACACTGCAGGTAATGTTCCCACCCAATCTTACATATGTATTGCTCACACACTCGGCCCCTCAGGCTAAGTTTTTTTCGCAAAGCCCTTTTTCTTTACTTTTCTCTCATCGTAACATCTCTCTATTCTTTATCTCTCATTTTTCAATCCTCCCAGGTGGGTTGATGGACGAAATTACAGATTGTGGAGTCTTCCACCATACCCAGCTCGTGGCACTGTTTCACAGACAACGCCTGGTCGATTGCCCTTGATGAGGGGTGGTGTTATGCTGGATGGCAAATTTGTTCTGCAATACTGGCATTGCGGCGCTACCCTTGGCTCGATCTGCCGCGATGAGTTATAACATGACCCGTCAACCTGGGATTCAATTTGATTTGGCAGACACACTATGTCTTCTACTTTTCTTCCGGTTCCAGCCCGCCAATTCGGCCAATGATCAATTTTGCCCCGCAGAGGAATAGAGTACCCAGCTGCATTCCCAACCGAGTGCGCAGCTTGCTCGGTATGCCATACTGGAAGACCTGGAGCTCCTGGCCCCCGCTCCCACTTTCTGTGCACTTTGGTCTGATGAGTGCATTAGATTGGGCTCATGAAGAAGCACATTGGGCCGACTTGGCAATCAAGATGCTTTTTCTTGGGGGGGGGCTTGGGGGCTTTGCTTCGACCAGCCTGGGAGGGGGGCGCAGACACCTGCTTAGCTTCCCCGGATTTATTGGCTTTCTTCATACTTCAAGTTTTCTTTATGATTGTTAAAAAGCAACTCAATTTGTTGCACGAGAAGGAGAACTTTGTATTGAAATCATGAAATTGAAGGGTTGTGTACTGAAAATTTCCGCTTTGGTCCAAAATGGTCAAGTTGTAACACGATTAAATTGACCACAAAGTCAACTTTTATTAAGACTTTCAAAACCATTTTCGATATGGATCAGAACTAGACACCGCCTGAAATCTGTCACTGGATGCACAACCTCGGATCCTAGCAACTGGAAAAGTTCCCCTAGTCTAATAGTACCGCAGCACCTGCGCAACAACAAAAGTTGCCCCTAGTCTGAAGAGCCTGCACCGGATATCATAACCGAACTCTTGAATGCTGAAATAGACAAAGATGGACGATGATGATCATGGACTAAGTTGATCGGGGAAAAGTTTGTGGCTGAACTTCAGGATGAATTGCCTACGATCCCAAAGATGGGAAATCAAGCCCTACGAGTTCAGGCTAAGTTACACTCGGGTATTAACTCTCCTACTTTTGTGCTCAACTTTTGCCAAGGCCGCCCTTTGCGGTTTTTTCAACCTTGCGAACCTCAGTTTTATAATTTTCCATTTTCTGTGCCTGACTTTGCCCTAGGTCGCCTTTCGGGTTTTCGCTAGCGAGCCTCTCAGGGTAATTTCTTCAACTTGTCCAATGATCGGTGTGAAAACTCTAGGCCATCTAGTCACCAGAACCACAGCTCCACCTGACCAGATGGCTTGATATGTAGGGACCAGTCCAATTGGGTCTAAACTTGCCCTAGGGTCCGTGGATGGGAGCTCGTTGTCTTGGGCACCAAATCTCCTTCTTTTAAAGATTCCTAGGACTAACTCTTGTAAAAGCCCTGGCAATTCTGCGTTGATCAGCCTTGAACATGGACATGCTATCAGGCCATGCGTTCGTCAAAAAGCAGAGTTCTTCAAATCTACTCCTGTTGCCGAGAGCGTTTCGGCTATCTGAGCCTCGGCCAGTACTCCGCAATGACGAACTCAATCTCAACTAGGTAGAACGCTCCGATGGGCCATAAATAATGAATACGACGTCGCCCCAATAAAAGTCAATTGAAGTCCGGTCCCCCCCCATCAGAGCAAATGGCACTTGTCTAGCCCATCACCAGGAAGGGTTTCCAACATCTCGCCTCTTCTTGTGAGTTAGTTAATTAGGAGGCTTGTATTATTTATTCGGTCCCTCCGAGTGAGGGCAAATTTGTAATAAGCGTACGTGCGTGTGTGCATGTCTTCCAACCCCATTCCGTTCTCCCTTTTATTTAACCTCTTACAATGGTTAGATTTAGGGCATATTTCAATTAACATACCTTATGCTATGCATTTGTGCATTCATTCATCTGTATTACATGCACTGGGCTCGGCGCATCATACTAACTGCATAGTATTTCAAATCTAACTTGAATACATGTTATCTGTTGCATTTCACATGCCATTCATAGACTAGCCGAGCCTATTCTAGTTGCATTTTGCCTGCGATGCATTAGCCATTCTAACATGAACATGGATCATACATTTGATTACTAACAAGTTCTCTGTTTTGGCTTGGAATACAATGTGAGTATTTATGCTTTAGCATCTCGCATGAGTGTGAATGTTAACATGACAGCATGCTTACTATGTGGCTATATGCTTATGTGATAAACTGCCCGAATGCCTGTGGGTGAAGGTTGGATTACTTGAATTGGGATAATTCATTGAAATCCGCATTTTAGCCTACTTGCGAGTAGCAAACTTCAAACATTTCCAAACAAACGGATATGTAATGCTTTGTTCCAAATTAGGCGATCTAGTCTACACTTATTTTGCTGTGCGCATCACATAGTAATTCTAGTTAATTAATCGGAATAAGAATGCATAATGTTTTCAAAACTAGATATCATGGTTAGTAGAGGCCAATCTTTGATCGGGAGAGCGGGGGTGCTCACGAAGTGACCTTCCCCAATCGTACCCAAGTTCCCGAGCAAAAATCTATTTTCAAAAATGATTTGCCGGATTTGGACTCTTTGATGATTCATCGGTCTTGCATTGCACTCTGCGAGATTAGATACAGGACCGTGACTTTGAGTCCTGAACTGTAGTGAGCCCCAAATGAACGAAACGGGGGGGATTCCCTCCCGGGACGTTCGGGGACGTCTACAGTATGTACAAATATATGTATATAGAGGAAAGAGGTGAGCTAAAGCCCAGTGAGTAATACTATCTCTATAACAATAGGCCACAGTATTATAACCCCCGGGTAAGGGTGTAGGCCGCGGTATTATAACCCAGGGCAAGGGTGTAGTATATTGCCGAGTGCAAAGATTGCTTCCAAATATGGACTTTCGTGCCGAGCTAGAAATATTTATTTATGCCGAGCACGGAAATGATTGCCTGAACCAAATAAGGCAGATTAAATAAGGTAGATATATCAACCAAAAGATGGACCACAGTATTATTACCCCCGGGTGAGGATGTAGACCTGCGGTATTATAACCCCCGAGTGAAGGTGTAGGCCTGTGGTATTATTACCCCCAGGCGAGGGTGTAGGCCTGCAGTATTATTACCCCCGGGCAAGGGTGTAGGCCTTTGCTGATGGCGCTCCATGCCGAGTGCGAAGATTACGCTGTACTTGAAGACTTATGTTAATTTTAAGTGGCGATATATTGGGCTGACTATTTAATTGCCGAGTTGCTCGGTTTGCATTTAGTCCAAGGTAGACTTGCCCCATTGCTTTCGAAGAACAAGTGTTAGTCGGAAGGAATGCAGATTCCTAATGCCCTATGTTGCAGGGAAGATTCAGCTTTGGTAAAATGATGGCGTACAAAAATATTGTTTTGCCAAATAATGTTGTTAGGCAAATAAAGTTGCCGAATACTGTGGCCAATGTTGCTGCATAAAATTTTGACAATGCATAAAGTTGACCAATAATGTTGTTTAGCCGAAGAATGTTGATGCACGACCAAATAATGATCATACATAATGTTGAATTAATAATGGTGCTGAATAATCTTGCCGAGTAAAATTGACGCACTGTCGAGTAACTAGTGTCAAAACATCGCTGTTCGTTTCATATATAATGTGATTTTGCCAAAAAGTTGGTCGGCTACACTTGGGTCGGTGATTGTGCCGATCTTTTGGTCGGCGATTTTTCTTAGCTTCGCAGTGTGTCGGCATCCCTTCGGAGTGGATTTGCTAAGAACTTGGTTGACAATGGTTGCCAATTTATTGAAGTTGAGTTTCTTGCCCAACGTATATTTGCCCCATTGTTTTTTAATAAGATTTGTTATTCGAAAGGAATAAAATTGACTTGGGCCAAAATTTCCGAGTGCGCCGATAACAATTTGAAACGGAGTCCGTGCCCCTGTTTGGTGTTATGGTGATATGCGAAGTGAGCCATTGCGCTCAATTCTTTGAATAAAATTTTCATTTTTTGTTTTTTAATTTGAAAATTTTGTCCGTACGGATGAGCCCCAAATGCATCAAATAGCTAGAAACGAATGACGGATCATTGGAATCGAACCTCTGAGGGCGAAAGTGCAGCCAAAAATAGGTCAGATGGCTTAAATTGGTGAAGAATTGAGCTCCGTGAAACGCTGGATAAGTTCTCGGCTTGGCTTGGTGTAGACGCATCCCGCGTGGGACCCCGCTACAGTTCTGACTCGATTTGTTTCGCGGTTCTAAATCTGAACCAAAGAGTCCAAATCTGGCAAATCGTTTGAGAAAACAGATTTTTTTTGAAAAGTAGTGCCACACATGGACTGCTTTGCAAGATACAGAGTCGCCACCTAAATATTTTAAAAATGGGGAAATTTAGGAAACCCTGACTTGGTGCCGAAGGCCACGTGTCCGTCATTACCGGAGTTGTCTCGGCTCGGGAGCTTGGGTACGATCGGGGAAGGTCAGCTATGAGCACCCCCTTTCGCCCGGTCCGAAGACCGGCCTCTACTAACCATGATATCCGATTTTGAAAACTTTATGTGTTCTTATTCCATTTATTAGCCTAGAATTACTACGTTATGCGCACAGCAAACAAGTATAGACTAGATTGCCTAATTTGAAAACAAACATTGCATATCCGTTTTGTTTTGAAAAGCGCTTTGGAAAGTGTTACTCGCAAGTAGGCTAAAATACGGATTTTAGCGAGTTTTTCCAAC
>NW_021035199.1:0-11581 GCF_004153795.1 Camellia sinensis
CCCACTTGCATGATGGCAGATATGTAATTACGGTGTTTATTTGCCATTTCCCATGCATTACGGTTCAAACACTTGGACACTTATTCGGACCCTCTTGCATCATGGCAGATATGTAGTTATGGCGTTTACTTGCTATTTTCCATGCATTACGGCTTAAACACTCGGACACTTATTCGGACCCCCTTGCATGATGGTAGATACGTAATTATGGTGTTTACTTGTCTTTTCTCATGCATTAGAGCTTAAACACTAAGACACTTATTCGGAACCTCTTGCATGATGGCGGATATGTAATTATGGTGTTTACGTGTCATTTCTCATGCATTAGGGATTAAACACTCGGACAGTTATTCGAAACCGCTTTCATGACGGCAGATTTGTAATTATGGTGTTTACTTGCCATTTCTCATGTGTTAGGGCTTAAACACCCGGACACTTATTCGGACCCTCTTGCGTGATGGAAGATATGTAATTATGGTGTATATTTGCCATTTCTCATGCATTGGGGTTTAAACACTCGGACACTTATTCGTACCCTCTTGCATGATGGCAGATATGTAATTGTGATGTTTACTTTCCATTTCTCATGCAATAGGTTTTAAACACTCGGACAGTTATTGGGACCCTCTTGCGTGATGGCAGATGTGTAATTATGTTGTTTACTTGCCATTTCTCATGCATTAGGGCTTAAACACACGGACTCTTATTTGGACCCTCTTGCATGATGGCAGATACGTAATTATGGTGTTTATTTGCCATTTCTCATGCATTAGGGCTTAAACACTCGGACACTTATTCGGAACCTCTTGCATGATGGCAGATAAGTAATTATGGTGTTCACTTGTCATTTCTCATGCATTTGGGCATAAACACTCGGACACCTATTCGGACCCTCTTGCATAATGGCAGATATGTAGTTATGGTGTTTACTTGCCATTTCCCATCCATTAGGGCTTAAACACTCGGACACTTATTCAGACCCTCCTGCATGATGGTAGAAATGTAATTATGGTGTTTACTTGTCATTTCTCATGCATTAGGGCTTAAACACTCGGACACTTATCCAGACCCTCTTGCATGATGGCAGATATGTAATTGTGGTGTTTATTTGCCATTTCTCATGCATTAGGGTTTAAACACAGGGACACTTATTTGGACTCTCTTGCATGATGGCATATATGTAATTATGTTGTTTACTAGCCATTTCTCATGCATTCGGGTTTAAACACTCGGGCACATATTCGGTTCTTCTTGCATGATGGCAGATATGTAATTGTGGTGTTTATTTGCCATTTCTCATGCATTGGGGTTTAAAAACTCGGATAGTTATTCGGACCCTCTTGCATGATGGCCAATATGTAATTATGGTGTTTATTTGCCATTTCCCATACCTTACGGTTTAAACTCTGGGACACTTATTCGGACCGTCTTGCATGATGGCAGATATGTAGTTATGGTGTTTACTTCCCATTTCCCATGCATTAGGGCTTAAACACCCGGACACTTATTCGGACCCTCTTTCATGATGGCAGATTTATAATTATCGTGTTTACTTGTCATTTCTCTTGCATTAGGGCTTAAACACTCGGACACTTACTCGGACCCTTTTGCATAATGGCCGGTATGTAATTATGGTGTTTATTTTCCATTTCTCATGCACTAGGGTTTAAACACTCGGACACTTATTTGGACCCACTTGCATGATGGCAGATATGTAATTATGGTGTTTACTTGCCATTTCTAACGCATTAGGGTTTAAACACTCGGACACTTATTTGGACCCTCTTGCATCATGGCAGATATGTAATTATGGTGTTTATTTGCCATATCTCATGCATTAGGGTTTAAACAATCGGACACTTATTCGGAACCTCTTGCATGATGGCGGATATGTAATTATGGTGTTTACTTGCCATTCCTCATGCATTTGGGTTTAAACACTCGGACCCTTATTCGGACCCTCTTGCATGATGGCAGATATGTAATTATGGTGTTTATTTTCCATTTCTCATGAATTAGGGTTTAAACACTCGGTCACTTATTTGAACCCTCTTGCATGATCGCATATATGTAATTATGTTGTTTACTTTCCATTTCTCATGCATTAGGGCTTAAACACTCGGACACTTATTCGGACCCTTTTGCATGATGGCAGATATGTAATTACGGTGTTTATTTGCCATTTCTCATGCACTAGGGTTTAAACACTCGGACACTTATTCGGACCCACTTGCATGATGGCAGATATATAATTGTGGTGTTTATTTTCCATTTCCCATGCATTACGGTTTCAACACTCGGACACTTATTCGAACCCTCTTGCATCATGGCAGATATGTAGTTATGGCGTTTACTTGCTATTTCCCATGCATTACAGCTTAAACACTCGGACACTTATTCAGACCCTCTTGCATGATGGTAGATACGTAATTATGGTGTTTACTTGTCTTTTCTCATGCATTAGAGCTTAAACACTCAGACACTTATTCGGAACCTCTTGCACGGTGGCGGATATGTAATTATGGTGTATACGTGTCATTTCTCATGCATTAGGGATTAAACACTCGGACACTTATTCGAAACCTCTTTCATGATGGGAGTTTTATAATTATGGTGTTTACTTCCCATTTCTCATGTGTTAGGGCTTAAACACTCGGACACTTATTCGGACCCTCTTGCGTGATGGAAGATATGTAATTATGGTGTATATTTGCCATTTCTCTTGCATTAGGGTTTAAACACTCGGACACTTATTCATACCCTCTTGCATGATGGCAGATATGTAATTGTGGTGTTTACTTTCCATTTCTCATGCATTAGGGTTTAAACACTCGGACACTTATTGGGACCCTCTTGCGTGATGGCAGATGTGTAATTATGTTGTTTACTTGCCATTTCTCATGCATTAGGGCTTAAACACACGGACACTTATTCGGACCCTCCTGCATGATGGCAGATATGTAATTACGGTGTTTATATGCCATTTCTCACGCATTAGGGCTAAAACACTCGGACACTTATTCGGACTGTCTTGCATGATGGCAGATATGTAATTATGGTGTTTATTTGCCATTTGTCATGCATTATGGTTTAAACAGTCGGACACTTATTCGGACCCTCTTGCATGATGGCAGATATGTAATTATGGTGTTTATTTGCCATTTCTCTTGCATTAGGGTTTAAACACACGGACACTTATTCGGACCCTCTTGCATGATGGCAGATATGTAGTTATGGTGTTTACTTGCCATTTCCCATCCATTAGGGCTTAAACACTCGGGCACTTATTCAGACCCTCCTGCATGGTGGTAGAAATGTAATTATGGTGTTTACTTGTCATTTCTCATGCATTAGGGCTTAAACACTCGGACACTTATTCAGACCCTCTTGCATGATGGCAGATATGTAATTGTGGTGTTTATTTGCCATTTCTCAGGCATTAGGGTTTAAACACTAGGACACTTATTTGGACCCTCTTGCATGATGGCATATATGTAATTATCTTGTTTACTAGCCATTTCTCATGCATTCGGGTTTAAACACTCGGGCACATATTCGGACCCTCTTGCATGATGGCAGAAATGTGACTATGGTGTTTATTTGCCATTTCTCATGCATTGGGGTTTAAAAACTCGGATACTTATCCGGACCATCTTGCATGATGGCCAATATGTAATTATGGTGTTTATTTTCCATTTCCCATGCATTACGGTTTAAACTCTGGGACACTTATTCGGACCGTCTTGCATGATGGCAGATATGTGGCTATGGTGTTTACTTCCCATTTCCCACGCATTAGTGCTTAAACACCCGGACACTTATTCGGACCCTCTTTCATGATGCCAGATTTATAATTATGGTGTTTACTTGTCATTTCTCATGCATTAGGGTTTAAACACTCGGACACTTATTCGGACCCTCTTGCATGATGGCAGATATGTAATTATGGTGTTTACGTGCCACTTCTCATGCATTAGGGCTTAAACATTCGGACACTTATTCGGACCATCTTGCATGATGGAAGATATGTAATTATGGTGTTTATTTGCTATTTCTCATGCATTAGTGTTTAAACAGTCGGACACATATTCGGACCCTCTTGCATGATGGCAGATATCCAATTATGGTGTTTACTTGCCATTTCTCATGCATTAGGGTTTAAACACTAGGGCACTTATTTGGACCGTCTTGCATGATGGCAGATATGTAATTATGTTGTTACTTGCCATTTCTCACGCATTAGGGCTTAAACACTCGGACACCTATTCGGACCTCTTGCATGATGGCTGATATGTAATTATGGTGTGTATTTGCCATTTCTCATGCATTAGGGTTTAAACACTCGGACACTTATTCGTACCCTCTTGCATGATGACAGATATGTAATTGTGGTGTTTACTTGCCATTTCTCATGCACTAGGGTTTAAACACTCGGACCCTTATTTGGACCCTCTTGCTTGATGGCAGATATGTAATTATGTTGTTTACATGCCATTTCCCAAGCATTACGGCTTAAACACTCAGACACTTATTCAGACACTCTTGCATGATGGCAGATATGTAATTATGGTGTTTATTTGCCATTTCTCATGCATTAGGGTTTAAACACTCGGACACTTATTCGGACCCTCTTGCAGGATTGCATATATGTAATTATGGTGTTTATTTGCCATTTCTCGTGCATTAGAGTTTAAACACTCGGACACTTATTTGGACCCTTTTGCATGCTGGCAGATGTGTAATTATGTTGTTTACTTGCCATTTCTCATGCATTTGGGCTTAAACACTCGGACACTTATTCGGACCCTCCTCCATGATGGCAGATATGTAATTGTGGTGTTTACTTGCCATTTCTCACGCATTGTGGTTTAAACACTCGGACACTTATTCGGACTGTCTTGCATGATGGCAGATATGTAATTATGCTGTTTATTTGCCATTTTTCATGCATTTCGGTTTAAACACTCGGACACTTATTCGGACCCTCTTGTATGATGGCAGATCTGTAATTATGGTGTTTATTTGCCATTTCTCCTGCATTACGGTTTAAACACTCCGACAGTTATTCGGACCCTCTTGCAAGATTGCAGATATGTAATTATGGTGTTTATTTGCCATTTCTCATGCATTAGGGTTTAAACACTCGGACACTTATTTGGACCCTCTTGCAAGATGGCTGATGTGTAATTACGTTGTTTACTTGCCATTTCTCATGCATTAGGGCTTAAACACTCGGACACTTATTCGGACCCTCTTGCATGTTAGCAGATATGTAATTATGGGGTTTATTTGCCATTTCTCATGCGTTAGGGTTTAAACACTCGGACACTTATTCGGACCCTCTTGCATGATGCCAGATATGTAATTATGGTGTTTATTAGCCATTTCCCATGCACTATGGTTTAAACACTCGGACACTTATTCGGACCCTCTTGCATCATGGCAGATATGTAATAATGGTGTTTATTTGCCATATCTCATGCATTAGGGTTTAAAGAATCGGACACTTATTCGGACCCTCTTGCATGATGGCGGATATGTAATTATGGTGTTTACTTGCCATTCCTCATGCATTTGAGTTTAAATACTCATACTCATATTCGGACCATTTTGCATGATGGCAGATATGTAATTATGGTGTTTATTTTCCATTTCTCATGAATTAGGGTTTAAACACTCGGTCACTTATTTGAACCCTCTTGCATGATCGCATATATGTGATTATGTTGTTTACTTGCCATTTCTCATGCATTAGGGCTTAAATACTCGGACACTTATTCGGACCCTCTTGCATGATGGCAGATTTGTAATAACGGTGTTTATTTTCCATTTCTCATGCACTAGGGTTTAAACATTCGGACACTTATTCGGACCCACTTGCATTATGGCAGATATGTAATTGTGGTGTTTATTTACCATTTCCCATGCATTACGGTTTAAACACTCGGACACTTATTCGGACTCTCTTGCATCATGGCAGATATGTAGTTATGGCGTTTACTTGCTATTTCCCATGCATTACGGCTTAAACACTCGGACACTTATTCGGACCCTCTTGCATGATGGTAGATACGTAATTATGGTGTTTACTTGTCTTTTCTCATGCATTAAAGCTTAAACACTCAGACACTTATTCGGAACCTCTTGCATGATGGCGGATATGTAATTATGGTGTTTACGTGTCATTTCTCATGCATTAGGGATTAAACACTCGGACACTTATTCGAAACCTCTTTCATGATGGCAGATTTGTAATTATGGTGTTTACTTCCCATTTCTCATCTGTTAGGGCTTAAACACTCGGACACTTATTCGGACCCTCTTGCGTGATGGAAGATATGTAATTATGGTGTATATTTGCCATTTCTCATGCATTAGGCTTTAAACACTCGAACACTTATTCGTACCCTCTTGCATGATGGCAGATATGTAATTGTGGTGTTTACTTTCCATTTCTCATGCATTAGTGTTTAAACACTCGGACACTTATTGGGACCCTCTTGCGTGATGGCAGATGTGTAATTATGGTGTTTACTTGCCATTTCTAACGCATTAGGGTTTAAACACTCGGACACTTATTTGGACCCTCTTGCATGATGGCAGATATGTAATTATGGTGTTTATTTGCCATTTCTCATGCATTAGGGTTTAAACACTCGGACACTTATTCGGACCCTCTTGCATGATGGCAGATATGCAATTATGGGGTTTACTTGCCACTTCTCATGCATTAGGGCTTAAACATTCAGACACTTTTTCGGACCCTCTTGCATGACGGCAGATATGTAATTATGGTGTTTATTTGCCATTTCTCAAGCATTAGTGTTTAAACACTCGGACACTTATTCGGACCCTCTTGCATGGTGGCAGATATGTAATTATGGTGTTTACTTGCCATTTCTCATGCATTAGGGTTTAAACACTCGGGCACTTATTTGGACCCTCATGCATTAGGGCTTAAACACTCGGGCACCTATTCGGACCCTCTTGCATGATGGCAGATATGTAATTGTGGTGTATATTTGCCATTTCTCATGCATTAGGCCTTAAACACTCGGACACTTATTTGTACCCTCTTGCATGATGGCAGATATGTAATTGCAGTGTTTACTTGCCATTTCTCGTGCATTAGGGTTTAAACACTCGGACCCTTATTTGGACACTCTTGCCAGATGGCAGATATGTAATTATGCTGTTTACTTGCCATTTCTCATGCATTACGGCTTAAACACTCGGACACTTATTCAGACCCTCTTGCATGATGGCAGATATGTAATTATGGTGTTTACTTGCCATTTCTCATGCATTCGGGTTTAAACACTCAGACACTTATTTGGACCCTCCTGCTTGACGGCCGATATGTAATTACGGTGTTTACTTGCCATTTCTCTTGCATTAGGGTTTAAGCACTCGGACACTTATTCCGACCCTCTTGCGTGATCGCAGATATGTAATTATGGTGTTTACTTGCCATTTCTCAAGCATTAGCATTTAAACACTCGGACACATATTCAGACCCTCTTGCATGATAGCGGATATGTAATTATGGTGTTTATTTTCCATTTCTCACGCATTAGTGTTTAAACACTCGGACACTTATTCGTACCCTCTTGCATGGTGGAAGCTATCTAATTATGGTGTTTATTTGCCATTTCCCATGCATTACGGTTTAAACACTCGGACCCTTATTCAGACCCTCTTGCCTGATTGCAGATATGTAATTATGGTGTTTATTTTCCATTTCTCATGCATTAAGGTTTAAACACTCGGACACTTATTCAGACCCTCTTGCATGATGGAAGATTTCTAATTATAGTGTTTATTTGCCATTTCCCTTGCATTACGGTTTAAACACTCGGACACTTATTCGGACCCTCTTGCATGATGGCAGATATGTAATTATGGTGTTTATTTGCCATTTCTCATGCATTAGGGTTTAAACACTCGGACTCTTATTCGGACCCCCTTGCATGATCGCAGATATGTAATTACGGTGTTTATTTGGCATTTCTCATGCATTTGGGTTTAAACACACGGACACTTATTCGGACCCTTTTTCATGACAGCAGATATGTAATTTTGGTTTTTACTTACCATTTCTCATGCGTTAGGGTTTTAACACTCGGGCACTTATTTGGATCCTCTTGCATGATGGCAGATATGTAATTATGTTGTTTACTTGCCATTTCTCATACATTAGGGCTTAAACACTCGGACACTTATTCAGACCCTCTTGCTTGATGGCAGATATGTAATTATGGTATTTATTTGCCATTTCTCATGCATTACGGTTTAAACACTCGGACACTTATTCTGACCCTCTTGCATGATGGAAGATATCTAATTATAGTGTTTATTTGCCATTTTCCATGCATTACGGTTTAAACACTTAGACACTTATTCGGACCCTCTTGCATGATGGCAGATATGTAGTTGTGGTGTTTATTTGCCATTTCTCTTGCATTAGGGTACAAATACTCAGACACTTATTCAGACCCTCTTGCATGATGGCAGATATGTAACTATGGTGATTACTTGCCATTTCTCATGTATTAGGGCTTAAACACCCGGACACTTATTCGGACCCTCATGCATGATGGCAGATATGTAATTATGGTGTATATTTTCCATTTCTTATGCATTAGGGTTTAAACACTCGGACACTTATTCGTACCCTCTTGCATGATGGCAGATATGTAATTGTGGTGTTTACTTGCCATTTCTCATTCATTAGGGTTTAAACACTCGGACACTTATTTGGACCCTCTTGCCTGGTGGCAGATATGTAATTATGTTGTTTACTTGCCATTTCTCATGCATTACGGCTTAAACACTCGGAAACTTATTCGGACCCTCTTGCATGATGGCAGATATGTAATTATGTTGTTTATTTGCCATTTCTCATGCATTAGGGTTTAAACACTCGGACACTTATTCGGACCCTCTTGCAGGATTGTAGATATGTAATTTTGGTTTTTACTTACCATTTCTCATGCATTAGGGTTTTAACACTCGGGCACTTATTTGGATCCTCTTGCATGATGGCTGATATGTAATTATGTTGTTTACTTGCCATTTCTCATACATTAGGGCTTAAACACTCGGACACCTATTTGGACCCTCCTACATGATGGCAGATAGGTAATCATGGTGTTTATATGCCATTTCTCACGCATTAGGGTTAAAACACTCGGACACTTATTCAGACTGTCTTGCATGATGGCAGATATGTAATTATGGGGTTTATTTTCCATTTCTCATGCATTAGGGTTTAAACACACGGACACTTATTTGTACCCTCTTGCATGATGGCAGATATGTAATTATGGTGTTTGCTTGCCATTTCTCATGCATTAGGGTTTAAACACTCGGACACCTATTTGGACCCTCTTGCATGATGACAGATATGTAATTATGTTGTTTACTTGCCATTTCTCATGCATTAGGGCTTAAACACTCGGACACTTATTCGGACCATCTTGCATGATGGCGGATATGTAATTATGGTGTTTATTTGTCATTTCTCATGCATTAGGGTTTAAACACTTGGACACTTATTCGGACCCTCTTGCATGATCGTACATATGCAATTATGGTGTTTATTTTCCATTTCCCATGCAATAAGGTTTAAACACTCGAACACTTATTCAGACCCTCTTGCATCATGACAGATATGTAATTATGGTGTTTATTTGCCATATCTCATGCATTGGGGTTTAAACAATCGGACACTTATTCAGACCCTCTTGCATGATGGCAGATATGTAATTATGGTGTTTACTTGCCATTCCTCTGGCACTAGGGTTTAAACACTGGGACACTTATTCGGACCCTCTTGCATGATGGCAGATATGTAATTATGGTGTTTATTTTCGATTTCTCATGCATTAGGGTTTAAACACTCGGACACTTATTTGGGGCCTCTTGCATGATGATAGATATGTAATTATGGTGTTTACTTGTCATTTCTCATGCATTAGGGCTTAAACACTTGGACACTTATTCGGACCCTCTTGCATGATGGCAGATATGTAATTATGGTGTTTATTTGCCATTTCTCATGCATTAGGGTTTAAACGGTAGGACCCTTATTCGGACCCTCTTGCATGATGGCGGATATGTAATTATGGTGTTCACTTGTCATTTCTCATGCATTAGGGTTTAAACAGTCGGACACTTATTCGGACCCTCTTGCATGCTGGCAGATACACAATTGTGGTGTTTACTTGTCATTTCTCATGCATTAGGGCTTAAACACACGGACACTTATTCGGACCCTCTTGCATGATGGCAGATATGTAATTATGGTGTTTACTTGCCATTTCTCATGCATTAGGGTTTAAACGCTCGGACACTTATTTGGACCCTTTTCCATGATGGCAGATATGTAATTATGGTGTTTATTTGCCATTTCTCACGCGTTCGTGTTTAAACACTCGGACTCTTATTCGGACCCTCTTGCATGATGGCGGATATGTAATTATGGTGTTTACTTGCCATTTCTCATGCATTAAGGTTCAAACACTCAGACACTTATTTGGACCCTCCTGCTTGATGGCAGATATTTATTTATCGTGTTTACTTGCCATTTCTCTTGCATTAGGGTTTAAACAGTCGGACACTTATTCCGATCCTCTTGCATGATGGCAGATATGTAATTATGGTGTTTATTTGCCATTTCTCTTGCATTAGGGTATAAATACTCTGACACATATTCGGACCCTCTTGCATGAAGGCAGATATGTAATTATGGTGTTTAGTTGCGATTTCTCATGCATTAGGGTTTAAACACTCGGACAATTATTCGTATCCTCTTGCATGATAGTAGATATGTAATTGTGGTGTTTACTTGCCATTTCTCTTGCATTAGGATTTAAACACTCGGACACTTATTTGGACCCTCTTGCCTGATGGCGGATATGTAATTATGTTGTTTACTTGCCATTTCTCATGCATTAGGGCTTAAACACTCGGACACTTATTCGGACCCACTTGCATAATGGCAGATATGTAATTATGCTGTTTATTTGCCATTTCTCATGCATTAGGGTTTAAACACTCAGACACTTATTCGGACCCTCTTGTATGATGGCGGATATGTAATTATGCTGTTTACTTGCCATTTCTCATGCATTAGCGTTTAAACACTCGGACATTTACTTGGACCCTCTTGCATGATGGCATATATGTAATTATGTTGTTTACTTGCCAATTCTCATGCATTAGGGCTGAAACACTCGGACACTTATTCGTACCCTTTGGCATGATGGCGGATATTTAATTTTGGTGTTTACTTGCCATTTCTCATGCATTAGGGTTTAAACACTCAGACACTTATTTGGACCCTCTTGCTTGCTGGCAGATATGTAATTATGGTGTTTCCTTGCCATTTCTCTTGCATTACGGTTTAAACACTCAGACCCTTATTCGGACCCTCTTGCATGCTGGCAGATATGTAATTATGGTGTTTACTTGCCATTTCTCATGCATTAGGGGTTAAACACTCGGACACTTATTCGTACCCTCTTGCATGATAGAAGATATGTAATTGTGGGGTTTACTTGCCATTTCTCATGCATTA
>NW_021035201.1:0-12890 GCF_004153795.1 Camellia sinensis
TTCCCGCTCGAGCGGCAACCTCCCCGCGAGCGCAGAATGCCTGACGCCAGCACTTTTGCCGAACCAGGCGCTCCGCTCGAGCTCCAACCCTACGCTCGAGCTCACAACACTGCCAACAAGATACTGATGATGTATTCCCCGCTTCGAGCGCCAACACCTCCGCTCGAGGCGGACAGGCAAAAATCTGGGTCAAACTAAGTTTTTGTGTTCTAAACTCAACCAACTCTGTAACAAACCGCTCAACACATCCTATAACCAATAACCAAGTAAGAAGGATGTAAAACAAGATAATAGAACAACTAACCAAACATCCACTTGACACATGTCGCGGTATCACTATATAACAACAAGGGTAAACCCCGGATCGCTATAAGAATAGTGGTTTCCTTTAATGAACTTCCATTTTTATTTTTATTCGGCTTCCATTTTTATTCAAGTCATTTTTCTATTCAACTTCCTTTTTTATTTAATTTTCAAATAGATCGTTAAGGTATAGTGGTTTCTCTAATGAACTTCCAATTTTCATCTTCAGCGACTTCCATTTTTATTTCTATTCAACTTCTTTTTTTATTCAAGTTTCTTTTCTATTCAACTTCCTTTTTTATTTAATTTCCAAATAGATTGTTAAGGTATACTGGTTTCTGGATTGAACTTTCATTTTTAATTTTATACAACCTTCATTTTTATTTTTATTCAACTTCCATTTTTATTCAATTTTCTTTTCTATTAAAGTTCCATTTTTATTTAATTTTCAAATGGATCGTTAAGGTATAGTGGTTTCTTGAATGAACTTCCATTTTTAATTTTCTGCAACTTCTATTTTTAGTTTTATTTAACTTCCTTTTTTATTCAAGTTTCTTTTCTATTCAACTTCCTTTTTTATGTAATTTCCAAATCGATCATCAAGGTATAGTGGTTTCTGGGTTGAACTTCCATTTTTTTTTATTCAACTTCCATTTTTATTCAATTTACTTTTCTATTAAACTTCCTTTTTTATTTAATTTCCAAATATATCGTTAAGGTATAGTGGTTTCTTGATGAACTTTCAATTTTAATTTTCTACAACTGCCATTTTTATTTCTATTCAACTTCATTTTTTATTCAAGCATCTTTTCTATTCAACTTCCTTTTTTATTTAATTTCCAAATAGATCGTTAAGGTATAATGGTTTCTGGATTGAACTTAGGTTTATAATTTTATGCAACTTTCATTTTTATTTTTATTCAACTTTCATTTTTATTCAATTTTCTATTCTATTAAAGTTCATTTTATATTTAATTTCCAAATAGATCGTTAAGGTATAGTGGTTTCTTTAATGAACTTCCATTTTTAATTTTGTGCAACTTCCATTTTTATTTTTATTCAAGTTATTTTCCTATTCAACTTCCATTTTTATTTAATTTCCAAATAGATTGATAGGGTATAGTGGTTTCTTGAATGAACTTCCATTTTTAATTTTCTGCAACTTCCATTTTTATTTTCATTCAGCTTCCATTTTTATTCAAGTTATTTTTCTATTCAACTTCCCTTTTTATTTAATTTCCAAATATATGGTTAAGGTATAGTGGTTTCTGGATTGAACTTCCATTTTTAATTTTATGCAACTTTCACTTTTCTTTTTATTCAACTTCCATTTTTATTCAATTTACTTTTCTATTAAACTTCCTTTTTTATTTAATTTCCAAATAGATCGTTAAGGTATAGTGGTTTCTTGAATGAACTTCCATTTTTAATTTTCTGCAACTTCCATTTATATTTCTATTCAACTTCCGTTTTTTATCAAGTCATTTTTATATTCAACTTCCTTTTTTATTTTAGTTCCTAATAGATCGTTAAGGTGTAGTGGTTTCTTGAATGAACTTCCATTTTTAATTTTCTGCAACTTCCATTTTTATTTTTATTTATCTTCCTTTTTTATACAAGTTTCTTTTCTACTCAAATTCCTTTTTTATTTAATTTCCAAATAGATCTTTAAGGCATACTGGTTTCTGGATTGAACTTCCATTTTTAATTTTCTGCAACTTCCATTTTTCTTTTTATTCAACATCCATTTTTATTCGATTTACTTTTCTATTTAACTTCCTTTTTTATTTAATTTCCAAATAGATCACTAAGGTACAGTGGTTTCTCGAATGAACTTCAATTTTTAATTTTCTGCAACTTCCTTTTTTATTGTTATTCAACTTCCATTTTTATTCAAGTTATTTTTCTATTCAACTTCCTTTTTTATTTAATTTCCAATAGATCTTTAAGGCATACTGGTTTCTGGATTGAACTTTCATTTTTATTTTTATTTAACTTCCTTTTTCATTCAGGTTTCTTTTCTACTCAACTTCCTTTTTTATTTAATTTCCAAATAGATCGTTAAGGTATAGTGGTTTCTTGAATGAACTTCCATTTTTAATTTTCTGCAACTTCCATTTTTATTTTTATTTAACTTCCTTTTTTATTCAAGTTTCTTTTCTACTCAACTTCATTTTTTATTTAATTGCCAAATAGATCGTTAAGGTATACTTGTTTCGGGATTGAACTTCCATTTTTAATTTTCTACAACTTCCATTTTTATTTTTATTCAACTTCCATTTTTATTCTATTTACTTTTCTATTTAACTTCCTTTTTTATTTAATTTCCAAATAGATTATTATGGTATAGTGGTGTCTTGAATGAACTTCAATTTTTAATTTTCTGCAACTTCCGTTTTTATTATTATTCAACTTCCATTTTTATTCAAACTATTTTTCTATTCAACTTCCTTTATTATTTAATTTTCCTAATAGATCGTTAAGGTATAGTGGTTTCTTGAATGAACTTCTATTTTTAATTTTCTGCAACTTCCATTTTTATTTTTATTTAACTTCCTTTTTCATTCAAATTGCTTTTCTACTCAACTTCCTTTTAGATTTAATTTCCAAATAGATCGTTAACGTATAGTGGTTTCTTGAATGAACTTCCAGTTTTAATTTTCTACAACTTCCATTTTTATTTTTATTTTACTTCCTTTTTCAATCAAGTTTCTTTTCTACTCAACTTCCTTTTTTATTTAATTTCCAAATAGATCGTTAAGGTATAGTGGTTCGTTTAATGAACTTCCATTTTCAATTTTATGCAACTTTCATTTTTTTTATTCAATTTCCATTTTTATTAAATTTACGTTTCTATTAAACTTCCCTTTTTATTTAATTTCCAAATAGATCGTTAAGGTATAGTGGTTTCTTGAATGAATTTCCATTTTTAATTTGCTGCAACTTCCATTTTTATTTTTATTTAACTTCCTTTTTTATTCACGTTTATTTTCTACTCAACTTCCTTTTTTATTTAATTTCCAAATAGATCGCTAAGGTATAGTGGTTTCTGGATTGAACTTCCATTTTTAATTTTATGCAACTTTCATTTTTATTTTTATTCAATTTCCATTTTTATTCAATTTTCATTTCTATTAAAATTCCTTTTTATTTAATTTCCAAATAAATCGTTAAGGTATAGTGGTTTCTTGAATGAACTTCCATTTTTAATTTTCAGAAACTTCCATTTTTATTTTTGTTTAACTTCCTTTTTCATTCAAGTTTCTTTTCTACTCAACTTCCTTTTTTATTTAATTTCCAAATTGATCGTTAAGGTATAGTGGATTCTGGATTGAACTTCCATTTTTAATTTTATGCAACTTTCATTTTTATTTTTATGTAATTTCCATTTTTATTCAAGTTACTTTTGTATGCAACTTCCTTTTTTATTTAATTTCCAAATAGATCGTTAACGTACAACGGTTTCTGGATTGAACTTCCATTTTTAATTTTATGCAACTATCATTTTTATTTTTATTCCACTTCCATTTTATTCAATTTGCTTTTCTATTAAACTTCATTTTTTATTTAATTTATGAATAGATCGTTAAGGTATAGTGGTTTCTTGAATGAACTTCCATTTTTAATTTTCTGCAACTTCCATTTTTATTCAAGTCATTTTTCTATTCAACTTCCTTTTTTATTTAATTTCCAAATAGATCGTTAAGGTATAGTGGTTTCTTGAATGAACTTCCATTTTTGATTTTTTGCAACTTTCATTTTTATTTTTATTCAACATCCATTTTTATTCAACTTAATTTTTAATTAAACTTCCTTCCTTATTTAATTTCCAAACAGATCATTTTGGTATAGTGGTTTCTTTAATGAACTTTCATTTTTAATTTTCTGCAACTTCCATTTTTAGTTTTATTCGACTTCCATTTTTATTCAAGTTATTTTTCTATTGAACTTCCTTTTTTGTTTAATTTCCTAATAGATCGTTAAGGTATAGTGTTTTGTTGAATGAACTTCCATTTTTATTTTTATTTAACTTCCTTTTTTATTTATGTTTCTTTTCTACTCAACTTCCTTTTTTATTTAATTTCCAAATAGATCGTTAAGGTATAGTGGTTTATGGAATTCTTTAATGAACTCATTTTTAATTTTATGGAACTTCATTTTTATTTTTATTCAGCTCCATTTTTTATTCAAGTTATTTCTACTATTCAACTTCCTTTTTTAATTTAATTTCCAAATAGATTGTGTTAACGGTATATGTGGTTTCTTGAATTAACTTCCATTTTTATTTTTTTCTACAACTTCCATTTTTATTTTTATTTAACTTCCTTTTTTATTCAGTTTTTTTCTATTAACTTCCTTTTTTATTTTAATTTCCAAATAGATCGTCAAGGTATAGTGGTTTTGGATTGAAGTTCGTTTTTATTTTTATTCAACTTCCATTTTTTATTCAATTTACTTTTCTATTAAGCTTCCTTTTTTTATTTAATTTCCAAATAGATCGTTAAGGTATAGTGGTTTCTTGAATGAATTTCAATTTTAATTTTCGCAACTTCCATTTTATTTCTATTCAACTTCCTTTTTTTTATTCAAACTTCTGTTCTATTCACTTCCTTTTTTATTTAATTTCAAATATATGCGTTAAGGTATATAATGGTTTTTGGATTGAACTAACATTTTTTATTTTTATTGAACTTCCATTTTTTTTCATTTTCTTTTCTATTAAAGTTCCTTTTTTATTTATTTATTTCCAAATTGATCGTTAAGGTATAGTGGTTTCTTTAATGAACTGTCACGACCCAAACCGCCCCTAGTAGTTGGTGCCGTGATGGCCAGTAATCGGGGATCACGAAGGCACTTACAAAATCACACACACAACAGAGTATAATATATGGGGTCACAAGTAAGGAAGCGATTCATAAAGCAGATTAGTCCATAAGAGCTGTGCGTAAGTCAAATGAGATAGCACCATTTACATGGGTTATCTTAATTACAACAATGCAAAGTACAATTACATTTTTTACATATTAGAAAGGCTCCACAAGCAAACATAAACAAATTGTACGAATTACAGGTCTAAGAACACAGTCTGCCAGATTACCGACATCTTCCTTGCCGAATAACAATCATACAAAAACGCGTCTTGAATCAAAAGGCTTCTCAGCCGACGTATGCAACATACAAGAGTACAAAATCGAGAAGCATAATTTTCAAGACTACCGACGTTAATACAGGTTAAGCCGACATAATCAAAAACCAAATTAAGCTCCAGAATCACATCTAGGCGTCACCGCCTTTTGTTCATCACATACATATATATAGAGAGGGTGAGCTTGGATACTCAGTGAATGGTATAAATAAATAAAGGGGTTTGCATGAATAATAGCCGAAATCCTTTCAAACAATACAGACCAAGACTCTATATATAACAAAATGGACCTCGTCCATCTAACAAATCTTCAAAGTTTCAAGGGATACTTACTAGCATCACATATTACAAATAATGACATTCCGGCAAACATATCCACGCGGTAACGTCCGTGGCAAAACAAGACAAAGAAAAGAGGCATCTCAACAAGGGTGCTACCAAAGTTTAGAGTCCTCTAGCACAAGGGACTATGTTACAAAGGCCGTGACCTTTTAACACGAGAGTGCTGGGCAAAAAGTTTAGAGTCTCCAGCACAAGGGACTTCAAGACAAGATGTGCTGCGAAAGTCACAAGGGGACTTCCAAACGAGAGGTGATGCGAAAGTTTTAGAGTCTCTCAGTCACAAGGAGCTTTCAAACGAGATGTGCTGCGAAAGTTTAGTTAGAGTCCTCCAGCACAAGGGACTTTGAACGAGATGTGCTGCGAAAGTTTAGAGTCTCGCAGCACAAGGGAATTCAAACGAAAGTTTAGAGTCCTCACAGCAAGGGACTTTCAAACAAGATGTGCTGCGAAAGTTTAGAGTCCTCCAGACAAGGACTTCAAACGAGATGTGCTGCGAAAGTTTAGAGTCCTCCAGCAAAAGGACTTTCCGAGAAGGTCATCAAGACCAGATCATACTTGATATGCAAAACAGGGACAATTATTCATGCTTGACAAAACTTTCAAACAAGGCAAAAACAGTCTTTATCAAAACATATAACATAGCTTTATTAAAATAACCATCACCTAGTTCTTCAAATGTCGGGGGCAAGCAAGGTCCAAGTCTACAACGCATGGCAAAGTCCATTGAATGCACTACTCAAACAAGTCTAGCATACATGCAAATGACTCGGCATTCTTCAAAACTAAGTCAAATAAATGACCTTGAACATGAAGAAACATGAGCGATAAAAGAGCATGAACACGAGAAAATGAATGCAAAGATCAAAACTTGCTATAGCGAAAGCTAAGATTTCATGCTATGAATTCAAAAGGGATGACCTGGGTACCATACACAAGGATCTTATCAAAAAAACCAACAACATGAGCCTTAGTGAAACTTTTCGGATCAAACGAAGCTTTTCAAGAACACATGAAAACCATTAGCTTTCTAAAACCAGCCTTTAAATCGATGAACGGCGTAGTAGAACAGGTTCGATCGTGCAATGCAGCTAGATGATAATAAGAACACAGAGAATAGGTTAAGATTCTAACCTCAATCTCGAATCTAACGGCTCAAGCTCCAACATCAAGCTTGGAAGTTCTCTCTTCTAGCTCGAACTTCCCTTCTTCTTCCTAGAGTTTCTCTCTCTTAAAAGGCAGATTGATACAAAATGATATGTTTCTCACGACAATCACTGACTTAGTCCCTCTGCCGGGAACACGTGGCATCGGCTGATTGGCTTAAACCAAAAAGGCGACTGACATGAAAGACAAGACCAAGACAAAGTGTACAACAAGCTAGGCGGCAAGAACAAACACAGCAAGTAAAGAATCGCTAACAACAAGACTCCGGCAATCAAGGGGCAAGGAGCATCGGCTTGGAAGGAACACTTGACTAAACTGTGCCAAACTTGGCTACGTGTGCCACACCTCGGTCCAGGTCAATACCATTCAGGAACAAAATCATCATGCAAGGATCAAGGTAAGAACGCCTAGATATTAACATCTCGGCCAGATGATGACATCTGGCGCTAGGCGACGCGCACTCGGCCTAGATGGTGACATCTCGGCCAATATGCCAGGGTGAATGGAGGTCAACCAACGGGGTTCCAAAGATAAGTTCTAAGTGACAAAGGTCTCGAAGGTGTTCTAGGCTTAAGATGACTCGGCAACACACCAGACAAGAAAGAGCATGTAAGCAATCATTCAAGCAAAACAAACAGATTTGCAAATGCAACAATATTACAACAAGATCATCCATAAATGTAGCGCAAGTATGACTAAGTCAAAATGAGGGTTGTTACAAGAACTTCATTTTTTTAATTTTATGCAACTTTCATTTTTTTTATTATTCAAGTTATTTTCTATTCAACTTCTTTTTTTATTTAATTTCCAATAGATCGTTAAGGTATAATGGTTTCTGACGAACTTCCATTTTTAATTTTCTGCAACTTCCATTTTTATTTTTATTCAACTTCCATTTTATTCAATTTCTTTTCTATTGCTCCTTTTATATTTAATTTCCAAATAGATCATAAGGTTATAGTGGTATCTTCAATGAACTTCAATTTTAATTTTATGCAACTTCCATTTTTATTTTTATTCGACTTCCATTTTTATTCAAGTCATTTTTTCTATTCAACTTCCTTTTTTATTATAATTTCCAATGATCGTTAAGGTATAGTGGTTTCTTGAATTACTTCATTTTTAATTTTCTGCAACTTCCATTTTTATTTTTATTTAACTTCCTTTTTATTTAATTTCAAATAGATGTTAAGGTATACTGGTTTCTGGATTGAACTTCCATTTTTAATTTTTCTGCAACCTTCATTTTTATTTTATTCAACTTCCATTTTTATTCAATTTACTTTTCTACTAAGCTTCCTTTTTTATTTAATTCCAAATAGATAGTTACGTATAGTGGTTTTTTGAATGAACTTCCATTTTTTAATTTTATGCAACTTCCATTTTTTATTTTTATTTCGACTTCCATTTTTATCAAGTCATTTTTCTATTTCACTTCCTTTTTTATTTAATTTCAAATAGATCGTTCGGTATAGTGGTTTCTTGAATGAACTATTTTTAATTTTTCTGCAACTTTTTTTATGTTTAATTTAACTTCCTTTTTCATTAAGTTTCTTTTCTACTCAATTTCCTTTTTTATTTAATTTCCAAATAGATCGTTAAGATATAGTGTTTCTGGATTGAACTTCCATTTTTTTAATTTTATGCGACTTTCATATTTTTATTTTTATTCATATTTCCATTTTTTCTCAATTTCTTTTCTATTAACTTCCTTTTTTATTTTAATTTCAATAGATCGTTAAGGTATAGTGGTTTCTTGAATGAACTTCATTTTTAATTTTCTGCAACTTCCATTTTTTATTTTTATTGACTTCCATTTTTTATTCAAGTTTTTTTCTATTCATTTCCATTTTTATTTAATTTCCAATAGATCGTTAAGGTATAGTGGTTTCTTGAATGACTTCCATTTTTAATTTTTGCAATTTCCAATTTTTTTTTCTTTCAACTTCTTTTTTTATTCAAGTTTTCTTTCTATTTAACTTCTTTTTTTATTTAATTTCCAAATAGATCGTTAAGGTATACTGGTTTTCTGATTGAACTTCATTTTTAATTTTATGCACTTTCATTTTCTTTTTATTCATTTAACTTCTTACATTAAACTTCTCTTTTTATTTAATTTTTCCAAATAGATCGTTAAGGTATAGTGGTTTATTTAATACTTCATTTTTTAATTTATGGAACTTCCATTTTAATTTTTTGCACTTCTTTTTTTTTATTCAAGCTTTTTTTCAATTCAACATCCTTTTTTTATTTAATTTCCAAATAGAACGTTAAGGTTTAGTGCTTTTGGATTGAACTTCCATTTTTAATTTTGCAACTTCCATTTTATTTTATTCACTTCATTTTTAATTAAAATTTACTTTTCTATTAAACATCCTTTTTTATTTAATTTCAAATAGATCGGTGTGGTATAGTGTTTCTTGATGAACTTCCATTTTTAATTTTCTGAACTTCCTTTTTATTTTTATTCGATCCATTTTTATTCAATTTACTTTTCTATTAAATTCATTTTTTATTTAATTTCCAATAGATCATTAAGGTATAATGGTTTCTGTAATTGAAACTTAATAGCGACCGGTCTTTTCCTTTAGATTATTGTTCGGATTAGTTCGTGATCCTTGTCATTATTATTGGTTGTTGTTGTCTTAATCTTAGTATTTGAATTATAGGTTGTGTTGGGCGGGGTCTGTTACTGGTTGATTGATTGTTGATGCAATAGGTGAGCGCAGATTTTGGCCTTCAGAGCTCGAGCGGAGGTTTTAACGCTCGACGCGCTCCTTCGTTGTGTCTTCTCCGCTCGGGCATGGCGCTTTGACGCTGAGGAATTTTCATCTCCAGTATTTTGCTCTGCAGTCTTCGATCGAGGAGTAGTTTTTAACGCTCGAGCGTGATCCCTTGTTTTGGCTCTGCCCGAGGGGGAGTTTGACGCTCGAGCGGGTGCCAGCGCCTGCAAAATTTGAAAGGGTGGCATCTGACGCTCGACGCGTTTCTTCACGCTCGAGCATGATTCTGTGTCTTCGCTCGAGGGGGCTTCTACGCTCGAGCGTAGAGTCGATTATTATGCAGATCGTGATTTAACTTTTTGGATAATTTTTGACGCTAACTTTTTTTTCTTACCTTTAAAAACGCCAATTTGAGAGTTTCTCTCTCTACTCTCAACTTCTCTTAAGATTTGTCTATTCCTTGTGGTCTTCTACCTAGTTCTTTGGAAGAAAGGTAGAGCTTCAGAGATTTTCTTTTATTGAAAAGAAGAGGATTTGGAGCCCAAACTTTTGGATTTTGTTCATCTCCATTTCTTAGTTTTAGTTGTGAATCTCGGTAGGATTTCTATCATTTATAAGGTTTTGTCTAAGTTTTTGGTAATTTTGTATGTTGGGAGTACTTTGGTATTTTGGGAAAACCCTAGTTGTATTATAAATTAATTTTGTAAATAATTAATTTAAGGAAATTGGAGAAATTGGTTAAAGCATGAAATTGAGGAATTTCAATTGATTAATGGTTGTAAGTTGGTATAATAAAATCACTCGCCTATGGAATTGTTGATATTTTATTTCCAGTCTGAAATATGTTTTGGGTATGGTGGAGGGATAGCGTGGTTTGTTGTTAGACATTGATGTGGATTAGGAATAACTGAACTCATCAACATTGGGTTAGTCATTAATTTTGACTATTCATGATAAGAAAATACGTGTATTGATTGAGCATTGATTTGCATATATGTTTTGTGTGGGAGGAATAGGGGATGTACTCACGGTGTTAGGGGAAGACTAGGGGATGGACCGTCTAACGGATTTTTGTTTTGGGAGGAGATAGGGGATGGACTCCACTTAGACATTTTTATGTGTGCTTATTATATTGGAAAGTGTTTTTTACATGATTATTGATACAGCAATAATATGTGTATCCAATGGGAAGTATGAAGTGTTTTGATATGGGGCCATTGGTCATTTGTTTTGTTGATATTGAAAATAATGGTGATATATTATATAATTCACTGTGTAAAGTTTTGGCAGGTATCTGAGCATAGTTGATCAAATAATGGGAAGTGAAATGTGTCTTAAGACATGAGTTCATGAGACTGTTTAAGATAAAATTGATTATCTGGTTAGACCATCTATTGAATGTATAGCTTTATTCATGCTTATATTTTGGGTTTAGTTAATTTCTACTGGCTGTGGCTCACCTTTATGGGGAACATCATTTTCAGGTTCAGGTGATAACTACCTCCACGAACTTAAGCCTGGAGGATTGATGTTTGGATTTTGAAGACTTGTCTTTAAGTATATGCTTTATTTTGTATATTCTTTTTGAGATTTCATGGTTAAACATTCAGGTAGGTTAACTTGTAAATGAGTTAGTACTCATCTTTTGTGTCAAGTTGTTTTAGCTTGGAAAGATGTAGCCCTTAGGGCATTTATTTTGATGTTGCCGATGTTAATGTGATGTCTTTCATAAGAATGACTCTGATGAATAACTCACATGATTCGTTTTCTTTATAAATGCATGTTTAATTGTTATGGTTATATGGGTTTTTTTGAGGCGTTACAGAACTTCATTTTTAATTTTATGCAATTTCACTTTTCTTTTTATTGCAACTTCCGTTTTTTAATTTAATTTACTTTTTTAGCTTAAAATTCATTTTTGTATATGTTGTAATTTCGCAATAGATCTGATGTGAGGTATAGTGGTTTTCTTTAATGGAACTTCATTCAAATTTTGGTGGAAACTTCATTTTTTATTCAAGAATATTTTTTCTATTCAAACTTCATTTTTTCATTTATTTCAATAGATCGTAAGGTATATTGGGTTTTCTTGAATGAAACTTCTATTTTTAATTTTTATGCAAGCTTCATTTTTATTTTATTCAACTTCTTTTTTTATTCAAGTTTCTTTCTATTCAACTTACTTTTTAATTTAATTTCCAATAGATAGTTAAGATATAGTGGTTTTCTGATTGAATTCCATTTTTATTTTATGCAACTTTCATTTTATTTTTATTCACTTCCTTTTTTATATTGATTTTAACTTTTCTATTAAATTCCTTTTTTATTTAATTTCCAAATAGATCGTTAGGTATAGTGGTTTCTGGAATGAAACTTCCATTTTTTAATTTTAAATGCAAACTTTCACTTTTCTTTTTTTATTCGACTTCCATTTTTATTCAATTACTTTTCTATTAAGACTTCTTTTTTTATTTAATTTCCAAATAGATCGTAAGGTAATAGTGGTTTTTTTTAATGAACTTCCATTTTTTAATTTATGAACTTCATTTTTATTTTTTTAGCTTCAATTTTTATTCAAGTTATTTTTCTATTCAACTTCCTTTTTTATTTAATTTCCAATGATCGTTATAGGTTAATAGTGGTTTTTGAATAAACTTCCATTTTTAATTTTCTGCAACTCGCATTTTTATTTTTATTCGACTTCCATTTTTATCAAGTTAAATTTTTCTATTCGACTTCCATTTTTAATTTAATTTCCAAAATAGAATGTTTAAGTATAAGTGGTTTCTGGATTGAACTTCCACTTTTAATTTTATGCAACTGTCACTTTCTTCTTTTTAATTCAACTTCCATTTTTTGGTTCATTTACTTTTCTTACTAAACTTCCTTTTTTATTTATTTCGCAAATAGATCGTTAAGTATAGTGGTTTATTTAATGAACTTCCATTTTAATTTTATGCAACTTCACTTTTCTTTTATTCACATTTCCATTTTTATTCAATTTACTTTTCTATAAACTTCCTTTTTTGTTTATAATCATTCGCCTATGAATACATTAAGGGGTATAAGCAGTTGGGGTGTGTGTGCTATATATATTCTCACTCGTTGCCATTTTTATCATTTTTCATTCAATTCAGGTGTGTGTTACTGTGTGTTACTTTTTCTTGACATGCTTTTTATTTAATTTCAATAAGATATTGGGCTCATCTAGG
>NW_021035209.1:0-12193 GCF_004153795.1 Camellia sinensis
AAAGAGAGAGAATCGTGAAATTATGAAATATTCGAACTTTTTTAACAATTTAATGAGGATTACAAGAAATTTACTGAGTAATTGATTGAGAATTTACAGAATTATTTCTGAGAATTTCTTGGGAATTTAATTAGTAATATTTAATGGAAATTTACTAAGTCATGTACTGAGAATTAATGGCAATTTATTGAGAATTTTCTATGTAATTTATTTATAATTTACCAGAGATTTTGAAAATTTTCTGAGTAATTTAATTGGAATTTAGCTGAGTAATTTTCCCGAGTATTTACTGGGAATTTACTGAGTGAGTTATCGGAAATTTACTGAGTAATTTGCTTCAATTTACTGGGTAATGTTCTGAGTACATTTGAGAATCAATGAGTTAATTTACTGAGATTTTATTGAGTAATTTACCGTTAAATTGTGATAAATTTTACTTCGAATTTTCTAAATAATTTACTGAGGATTTACTAGGATTTTAACTAAAATAATTAATTGAGAATTTACTGAATAATTTATTTAGAATTTCTTGGGAATTAAATAGAAATTTACTGAGAATTTACAAGTGATTTACTGAGAATTACCGGGAATTTATTGAGAATTTTCCTGGTAATTTACTTTATAATTACTGAGAATTTTCTGCGAATTTACTTAGTAATTTAATGAGAATTTACTGATATTTACCGAGTAATTACTGAGTGATTTACTGTGTAATTTACTGGGTAATTGTTCTAAAGCAATTTACTGAGAATTCAATGAGTAATTTACTGAGATTTTATTGAGTAATTTACCGTGAAATTATGAAAATTTACTTCGAATTTTCTAAAATAATTTAAATGAGGATTTAACTAGGAATTTACTGAGTAATTAATTGTGATTTACTGAATAATTTACTAAGAATTTCTTAGGAATTTAATTAGAATTTACGCGAGAATTTACTAAGTGAGTTACTGAGATCTACGGGAATTTATTGAGAATTTTTTGAGTATACATTTATTTACGAAGAATTTTTTGGGAATTACTATAGTAATTTAATGAGTATTTCTGAGTATTTACCGAGTAATTTACTGGGAATTTACTGAGTGATTTACTCAGAATTACTGAGTATTTACTGTGTAATTTCTGGTTAATGTTCTGAGCAATTTACTGAGCGTTCAATGAGTATTTACTTCTGATGATTTTCATAAGTAATTTACCATGAAATTATGAAAAATTTTACTTCAAATTTTTCTAAATATTTACATGAGGATTACTAGGACTTACTGAGTAATTACTGGAGAATTTCTTCGAAATTTAATTGAGTAATTTACTGGGAATTTATGAGAATTTTCCTATGTAATTTACTTTATTAATTTACTGGGTGATTTTCTCAAGAATTTACTGAGTAATTTAATGAGAATTTACCTGAGTTAATTTACTGAGTAATTTATTGCGAATTTATTGAGTGATTTACTAGGAATTTCTGAGTAACTTACTCAGCAATTTACTGGTTAATGTTCTGAGTAATTGTACTAGAAATTCAATGAGGCATAATTACTGAGATTTTTGCAGTAATTTATCGTGAAATTATGAAAAATTTACTTCGAATTTCTAAATAATTTAATGAGGATTTACAAGGAATTTACTAAGTAATTAATTGAGAATTTACTGAATAATTTATGAGAATTTCTTGGGAATTTAATTATATTTACGGAGAATTTACTAAGTCATGTACTGAATGATTTACTGGCAATTTATTGAGATTTTCTATGTAATTTACTTTATAATTTACCGAGAGAATTTTCTGGGATTTACAGAGTAATTTAATTAGAATTTACTGAGTAATTTATTCGAGTAATTTATTTGGAATTACTGAGTGAGTTACTCAGAATTTACTGAGTAGTTTTACTTACGCAATTTACTGGGTAATGTTCTGAGTAATTTACTGAGATTCAATGAGTAATTTAATGAGATTTTTATTGAGTATTTACGTGAAATTATGAAAAAATTTACTTCGAATTTTCTAAATAATTTATTGAGATTACTAGGAATTTACTGAATAATAATTTAGAATTTACTAAATATTTATTAAGAATTCTTTGGAATTAATTAGTAATTACTGAGAATTTTAAGTGATTTACTGAGAATTTCACTGGGAATTTATTGGGAGAATTTTCTAAGTAATGTACTTATAATTTTACTGGAATTTTCAGGGAATTTACTGAGTAATTTTTTGAGGAATTTACTGGGTAATTTCCGAGTAATTTACTGAGTGATTTACTCAAAATTTAATTTAGTAATTAATTTAGCAATTTACTGGGTATGTTCTGAGTAATTTATGAGAATTGAATGTATTTACTGAGATTTTATTAGTAATTTACCATGAAATTATGAAAAGTTTACTTCGAATTTTCTAAATAATTTACTGAGGATTTAGTAGGAATTTACTGAATAATTTACGGAAAATTTCTTAGGAATTTAATTTGTATTTACTGAGAATTTACTTAGTGATTTACTGATAATCTACCGGGAATTTATTGAGAATTTTCTGAAGTAATTACTTTATAATTTACTGAGAATTTTCTAGGAATTTTTAGTAATTTAATGAGAATTTACTGAGAAATTTACCGAGTAATTTATTGGAATTTACTGAAGTGATTTATCGGAATTTACTGAGTAATTTACTTACCAATGTAACTAGGTAAATTTCTGAGCAATTTACTGAGATTTTATTTGAGTAATTTACTGATGAAATTATGAAAAATTTACTTCGAATTTTCTAATTAATTTTACTGAGCGGATTTTCTGAGTTAATTTATGAGCAATTAATTGAGAATTTTTGAATAATTTAATGAGAATTTCTTTCGAATTTAAATTGTAATTTACTGAGAAATTTATGAAGTAATTTACTGAGAATTTACTGGGAATTTTATTGAGAATTTTCAAAGCAATTACTTTATAAGTTACTGAGAATTTTCGGGGATTTACTGAGTAATTATCGGGTAATTTACTGGAGAATTTACTGAGGGATTTCTTGAATTTACTGAGTGATTTACTCAGTTTACTGAGTAACTTACTTAGCAATTTTCTGGATATGTTCTGAGCAATTTACTGAGAATTCAAGGAGTATTTACTGAGATTTTATTGAGTAATTTACATGAAATTATGAATAATTTACTTCGAATTTTCTAAATCATTTAACGAGGATTTACTAGGAATTTACTAGTAATTAATTGAGAATTTACTGAATAAATTTACTGAATAATTTCTTGGGAATTTAATTAGTAATTTACTGAGAATTTTACTAAGTAACGTGTAACTGAGAATTACTGGCAATTATCTAGCATTTTCTATGTAATTTACTTTATATAATTTATCGAGAATTTTCTGGGAATTTACTGAGTATATTTAATTACGAATTTACTGAGTTTTAAATTTATACGAACCAAGTAAATTTTTTACTGGGAATTTACCTAGAGTGAAGATTACTCGGAATTTACTGAGTAATTTACTGGGTAATTGTTCTGAGTCAATTTATGCTGAAAATTCAACTGAGTATTTACTGAGATTTTATAGAGTAATTTACCGTGAAATTATGAATTACTTCGAATTTTAAAAATAAATTTTTCTGAGGATTTACTAGGACAATTTTTACTGAATAATTAATTGAGAATTTACTGAAATAATTTATTGAGAATTTTTGGGAATTTAATTAGTAATTTACTTACTGAGAATTTACTAAGTATAATTTACCTGAGAATTTACGGAGAATTTGTATGAGAATTTTTTCCAAGTATTATTTTAATGAGATTTACTGAAATTTTCTAGGATTTACTAGTAATTTTATGAGAATTTACTGAGATTTTAATTTTCCTGAGTAATTTACTGAGAATTTAACAAAAAGTGATTTTACTGGAATTTCTTAGTAAAATTTACTATCAATTAACTGTATGTTTGAGTTAATTTACTGAGTAATTCAATGAGTAATTACACTGAGAATTCAATGAGTATTTCTGAGATTTTATTGAGTAATTTATCGTGAAATTATGAAAAATTTACTCAAATTTTTTAAAAATTTAATGAGAAAAATTTTACTAGGAATTTACTGGTATTTACTGGATTTACTTATAATTAAGAAATTTCGTTAGGAATTTAATTAGTAATTTACTGGAATTTACTAGGAGCAATTGTACTGAAGAATTTACGTGCAATTTATTGAGAATTTTCTAACTAATTTACTTATAATTTACTCGGGAATTTTCTAGGAATTTACTGAGAATTTTAATTGAGAATTTACTGAGTAATTTCCCGAGTAATTTACTGAGTGAATTTACTCGAATTACTAGTAATTTACTTACAATTTATGGTAATTAGAATTTACAGAGATTTGAAGTAATTTACTGTGAATTATGAAAATTTACTTCGAATTTTCTAAATAATTTACTGAGGATTACTAGAATTTACTGTAATTAATTGAGAATTTACTGGGCAGTAATTAACTTAGAATTTACTGAATAATTTACTGAGAATTTCTTAGGGATTTAATTAGTAATTTACTGAGAATTTACTAAGTGATTTAATGAGATCTACCTGGGAATTTATGAGAATTTTCTGAGTATTTACTTTATAATTTCTGAGAATTTTCTGGGAATTTACTAGTAATTTATATGAAATTTACTGAGTAATTTACCAGTAATTTACTGGTAATTTATGAGTGATTTACTCGGATTTCTGAGTAATTTATTGTAAATTTACTGGAGTAAAGTTCTGAGAATTTATCTGAGATTTTATTGAGTAATTTACCATAAAATTATGAAAATTTACTAGAATTTTTCTAAATAATTTACTGAGGATTTACTAGTACATTAATTGAGAATTTACTGAGAATTACTAAATTTTATGACAATTTTTGTTTCTGAGAATTTAAATTTAGTAATTTACTTAGAGAATTTTTTGAATATTTACATTACCATAATTTACTCGGAATTTACTGAGTAATTACTGTTAATTTACTGGTAATGTTCTGAGCAATTTACTGAGAATTCAATGAGTATTTACTGAGATTTTATTGAGTAATTTACCATGAAATTATGAAAAATTTACTTCGAATTTATAATAATTTATAGGATTTACTAGGAAGTTACTGAGTAATTAATTGAGAATTTACTGAATAATTTACTGAGAATTTCTTGGAAATTTAATTAGTAATTACTAGTAATTTACTGAGAATTTACTGTCAATTTATTGAGAATTTTCTAAGTAATTTACTTTATAATTTACTGGGAATTTTCTAGGACTTTACTGAGTAATTTTATGAGAATTTACTGAGTAATTTCCCGAGTAATTTACTGAGTGATTTACTTAAAATTTACTAAGAATTCAATGAGTAATTTGCCGTGAAATTATGAAAAATTTACTTCGAATTTTCTAAATAATTTACTGAGGATTTACTAGGAATTTACTGAGTAATTAATTGAGAATTTATTGAATAATTTACTGAGAATTTCTTAGGAATTTAATTAGTAATTTACTGAGAATTTACAAATTGATTTAATGAGAATCTACCGGGAATTTATTGAGAATTTTCTGAGTAATTCACTTTATAATTTACTAAGAATTTTCTGCGAGTTTACCTAGTAATTTAAGGAGAATTTACTGAGTAATTTACCGAGTAATTTACTGGTAATTTACTGAGTGATTTATTCAAAATTTACTGGATAATGTTCTGAGCAATTTACTGGGAATTCAATGAGTAATTTATTGTGATTTTATTGAGTAATTTACCATCAAATTATGAAAAATTTACTGCAAATTTTCTAAATAATTTACTGAGGATTTACTGAGTAATTAATTGAGAATTTACTGAATAATTTACTGAGAATTTTTTCAGAATTTAATTAGTAATTTACTGAAAATTTACTAAGTAATTTACTGGGAATTTATTGAGAATTTTCTAAGTAATTTACTTTATAATTTACTGAGAATTTTTTTGGAATTTTCTTAGTAATTTACTCGGAATTTACTGAGTAACTTATTACTAGGTAATGTTCTGAGCAATTTGCTGAGAATTCAATGAGTAATTTACTGAGATTTTATTGAGTAATTTACCATGAAATTATGAAAAATTTACTTCAAATTTTCTAAATAATTTACTGAGGATTTACTAGGAATTTACTGAGTAATTAATTGAGAATTTACTGAATAATTTACTGAGAATTTCTTGGAAATTTAATTAGTAATTTACTGCGAATTTATTAAGTAATTTACTGAGAATTTACTGGGAATTTATTGAGAAATTTCTATGTAATTTACTTTATAATTTAATGAGAATTTTCTGGGAATTTAATGAGAATTTACTGAGTAATTTACCGAATAATTTACTGGGAATTTACTTAGGGATTTTCCCGAAATTTACTGAGTATTTTAATGAGAATTTACTGAGTAATTTACCGAGTAATTTACTGGGAATTTACTGAGTGATTTACTCGGAATTTACTGAGTAACTTACTTAGCAATTTACTAGTTAATGTTGTAAGTAATTTACTGAGATTTTATTGTGTAATTTACCGTGAAATTAAGAAAAATGAGAATTTTTTCAGAATTTAATTAGTAATTTACTGAAAATTTACTAAGTAATTTACTTGGAATTTATTGAGAATTTTCTAAGTAATTTACTTTATAATTTACTGAGAATTTTTTTGGAATTTTCTTAGTAATTTACTCGGAATTTACTGAGTAACTTACTTAGCAATTTACTATTTAATGTTCTGAGTAATTTACTGAGAATTCAGTTAGTAATTTACTGAGATTTTATTGTGTAATTTACCGTGAAATTAGGAAAAATTTACTTCGAATGTTCTAAATAATTTAATGAGGATTTACAAGGAATTTACTGAATAATTAATTGAGAATTTACTGAATAATTTACTGAGAATTTCTTGGGAATTTAATTAGTTATTTACTGAGAATTTACTAAGTCATGTACTGAGAATTTACTGGCAATTTATCGAGAATTTTCTATGTAATTTACTTTATAATTTACCCAAAATTTTCTAGGAATTTACAGAGTAATTTAATTATAATTTACTGAGTAATTTACCGAGTAATTTTCTGGGAATTTACTGAGTGAGTTACTCGGAATTTTCTGAGTAATTTACCTACCAATTTACTGGGTAATGTTTTGAGTAATTTACTGAGAATTCAATAAGTAATTTACTGAGATTTTGTTGAGTAATTTACCGTGAAATTATGATAAATTTACTTCGAATTTTCTAAATAATTTGTTGAGGATTTACTAGGAATTTACTGAATAATTAATTGAGAATTTACTGAATAATTTATTGAGAATTTCTTGGGAATTTAATTAGTAATTTGCTGAGAATTTACTAAGTAATTTACTGAGAATTTACTGGGAATCTATTGAGAATTATAGCGATCCCGGGTTTAACCTTGTTGTACAGTGATTCGGACATGTGTCCGTGAATGTTGGTAGTTGTTTATTTCCTAGTTTGCATCCACTTTACTTTGTATATTGAGTTATGGGATGTGTTGGGCAGGTTTGTTACAGGTTGGTTGTGCTTGGGAGCCTAGTGTTGCTGCCCAGATTTTTGGTCCTTCGCTCGAGCGAGGAGTTTGTCGCTCGAGCGAGAGTAGTGTTGCCCCGGTTCTGGACCTGAGAGTTGTAGTTTCTGGCTCGAGCGAGCTTTTCGTGGCTCGAGCGGTCTGGGTTTTTCTTCGCTCGATCGAGAACTTCTTGGCTCGAGCGAGAGTTTTCTGTGTCTGGTCGCTCGAGCTGAGGATTTACTAGGAATTTACTGAGTAATTAATTGAGTATTTAATGAATAATTTACTGAGAATTTCTTATTAATTTAATTAGTACTTTACTGAGAATTTACTAAGTGATTTACTGAGAATCTACCGGGAATTTATTTAGAATTTTCTGAGTAATTTACTTTATAATTTACTGAGAATTTTCTGGGAATTTACATAGTAGAATTTCCTGAGTAATTTATCGAGTAATTTTTTGGGAATTTAATGAGTGATTTACTCGGAATTTACTGAGTAATTTACTGGGTAATGTTCTGAGCAATTTACTGAGAATTCAATTAGTAATTTACTGAGATTTTATTGAGTAATTTACCATGAAATTATGGAAAATTAATTCGAATTTTCTAAATAATTTACTGAGGATTTACTGAATAATTTACTGAGAATTTCTTCGAAATTTAATTAGTAATTTACTGAGAATTTACTAAGTAATTTACTGAGAATTTACTAAATAATTTACTTTATAATTTACTGAGAATTTTCTGGGAATTTACTTAGTAATTGAATGAGAATTTCCTGAGTAATTTATCGAGTAATTTTTTGGGAATTTAATGAGTGATTTACTCGGAATTTACTGTGGGTAATGTTCTGAGCAATTTACTGAGAATTCAATTAGTAATTTACTGAGATTTTATTGAGTAATTTACCATGAAATTATGAAAAATTAATTCGAATTTTCTAAATAATTTACTGAGGATTTACTAGGAATTTACTGAATAATTTACTGAGAATTTCTTCGAAATTTAATTAGTAATTTACTGAGAATTTACTAAATAATTTACTTTATAATTTACTGAGAATTTTCTGAGAATTTTCTGAGTAATTTAATGAGAGTTTACTGAGTAATTTTCTGGGTAATTTACTGGGAATTTACTGAGGGATTTTCTCGGAATTTACTGAGTAATTTTCTAAGAATTTACTGAGTAATTTATCGAGTAATTTACTGGGAATTTACTGAGTGATTTACTCGGAATTTACTGAGTAACTTACTTAGCAATTTACTGGTTAATGTTCTGAGTAATTTACTGAAAGTTCAATGAGTAATTTGCTGAGATTTTATTGAGTAATTTATCGTGAAATTATGAAAAATTTACTTCAAATTTTCTAAATAATTTAATGAGGATTTACTAGGAATTTACTGAGTAATTAGTCGGGAATTTACTGAATAATTTATTGAGAATTTCTTGGGAATTTAATTAGTAATTTACTGCGACTTTACTGAGTCATGTACTGAGAATTTACTGGCAATTTATTGAGAATTAACTATGTAATTTACTTTATAATTTACCGAGAATTTTCTGAGAATTTACTGAGTTATTTAATTAGAATTTACTGAGTAATTTACCGAGTAACTTACTGGAATTTACTAAGTGAGTTACTCGGAATTTACTGAGTAAGTTACTTACCAATTTACTGGGTAATTAGAATTTACTGAGTAATTTACCGAGTAACTTACTGGGAATTTACTGAGTGAGTTACTTGGAATTTACTGAGTAATTTACTTACCAATTTACTGGGTAATGTTCTGAGTAATTTACTGAGATTTTATTGAGTAATTTGCCGTGAAATTATGAAAAATTTACTTTGAATTTTCTAAATAATTTACTGAGGATTTACTAGGAATTTACTGAGTAATTAATTGAGAATTTACTGAATAATTTACTGAGAATTTCTTGGGAATTTAATTAGTAATTTACTGAGAATTTACTATGTAATTTACTGGGAATTTATTGAGAATTTTCTAAGTAATTTACTTTATAATTTACTGGGAATTTTCTAGGAATTTACTTAGTAATTTTATGAGAATTTAGTGAGTAATTTCCCGAGTAATTTACTGAGAATTTACTGGGTGATTTACTCAGAATTTGCTTAGTAATTTACTTAGCAATTTATTGGGTAATGTTCTGAGTAATTTACTGAGATTTTATTGAGTAATTTGCCGTGAAATTATGAAAAATTTACTTTGAATTTTCTAAATAATTTACTGAGGATTTACTAGGAATTTACTGAGTAATTAATTGAGAATTTACTGAATAATTTACTGAGAATTTCTTGGGAATTTAATTAGTAATTTACTGAGAATTTACTGGGTGATTTACTCGTTATAATTTACTGATAATTTTCTGGAAATTTACTTAGTAATTTAATGAGAATTTGCTGAGTAATTTACTGGCAATTTACAGAGTGATATACTCAGAATTTACTGAATAATTTACTTAGTAATTTACTGGGTAATGTTCTGAGCAATTTACTGAGAATTCAATGAGTAATTTACTGAGATTTTATTGAGTAATTTACCATGAAATTGTGAGAAAATTACTTCGAATTTTCTAAATAATTTATTGAGGATTACTGAGTAATTAATTGGGAATTTACTTAATAATTTACTGAGAATTTCTTTGGAATTTAATTAGTAATTTACTAAGAATTTACTGGGAATTTATTGAGAATTTTCTAAGTAATTTACTTTATAATTTACTGAGAATTTTCTGGGAGTTTACTGAGTAATTTAATGAGAATTTACTGAGTAATTTACCGAGTAATTTACAGGGAATTTACTAAGGGATTTTCTCGGAATTTACTGAGTATTTTAATGAGAATTTACTAAGTAATTTACCGAGTAATTTACTGGGAATTTACTGACTGATTTACTTGGAATTTACTGAGTAACTTACTTAGCAATTTACTGGTTAATGTTCTAAGTAATTTACTGAGAATTCAATGTATAATTTACTGAGATTTTATTGAGTAATTTACCGTGAAATTATGAAAAATTTACTTCGAATTTTCTAAATAATTTAATGAGGATTTACAAGGAATTTACGGAGTAATTAATTGAGAATTTACAGAATAATTTACTGCGAATTTCTTGGGAATGTAATTAGTAATTTACTGAGAATTTACTAAGTCAGGTACTGAGAATTTACTGGCAATTTATTGAGAATTTTCTATGTAATTTACTTTCTAATTTACCGAGAATTTTCTGGGAATTTACTGAGTAATTTAATTAGAATTTACTGAGTAATTTACCGAGTAATTTACTGGTAATTTACTTAGTAAGTCACTCGGAATTTACTGGGTAATTTACTTACTAATTTATTTGGTAACGTTCTGAGTAATTTACTGAGAATTCAATGAGTAATTTATAGAGATTTTATTGAGTAATTTACCGTGCAATTATGATAAATTTACTTCGAATTTTCTAAATAATTTACTGAGGATTTACTATGAATTTACTGAATAATTAATTGAGAATTTACTTAATAATTTATTAAGAATTTCTTGTGAATTTAAGTAGTAATTTACTGTGAATTTACTGGGAATTTATTGAGAATTTTCTAAGTAATTTACTTTATAATTTACTGGAAATTTTCTGAGAATTTACTAAGTAATTTTATGGGAATTTACTGAGTAATTTCCCGAGTAATTTACTAAGAATTTACTGAGTGATTTACTTGGAATTTACTTAGTAATTTACTTAGCAATTTACTGCGTAATGTTCTGAGTAATTTATTGAGAATTCAATGAGTAATTTACTGAGATTTTATTGAGTAATTTACCGTGAAATTTTGAAAAATTTACTTCGAATTTTCTAAATAATTTACTGAGGATTTACTAGGAATTTACTGAGTAATTAATTGAGAATTTATTGAATAATTTAATGAGAATTTCTTTGGAATTTAATTAGTAATTTACTGAGAATTTACTAAGTGATTTGCTGAGAATCTACCAGGAATCTATTGAGAATTTTCTGAGTAATTTATTTTATAATTTACTGAGAATTTTCTGGGAATTTACTTAGTAATTTAATGAAAATTTACTAAGTAATTTACCGAGTAATTTAGTAGGAATTTACTGAGTAATTTACTGGGTAATGTTCTGAATAATTTACTGAGAATTCCATGAGTAATTTACTGAGATTTTATTGACTAATTTACCATGAAATTATGAAAAATTTACTTCAAATTTTCTAAATAATTTATTGAGGATTTACTAGGAATTTACTGAGTAATTAATTGAGAATTAACTGAATAATTTACTGAGAATTTGTTCGGAATTTAATTAGTAATTTACTGAGAATTTACTAAGTAATTTACTGGGAATTTATTGAGAATTTTCTAAATAATTTACTTTATAATTTAGTGAGAATTTTCTGGGAATTTACTGAGTAATTTATCGAGTAATTTACTGGGAATTTGCTGAGTGATTTTCTTGGAATTTACAAAGTAATTTAATGAGAATTTACTGAGTAATTTACCGAGCAATTTACTGGGAATAACTGAGTGATTTACTCAGAATTTACTGAGTAACTTACTTAGCAATTTACTGGTTCATGTTCTAAGTAATTTACTGAGAATTCAATGAGTAATTTACTGAGATTTTATTT
>NW_021035216.1:0-12488 GCF_004153795.1 Camellia sinensis
TGTTTGTTGATTTGGAACTCATTTCATGCATGCATGTTTGTAATGTAGATGTTTGAGTTGTTTTTCATGGCAAAGGTTACATGCATGTCCATCTTTTGGTCATACTCCATGAATTCATCATGTTCTTGAAGAAATGAGTCCATTTGAACAAGCTTTGAAGATTGAATTTGGTTTGAATCCATGCATGTTTGCATGTTTTTCATATTTTTGAAAATGGGTTTGAATGTGGTTTTAATTGACTCACCTTTGGGGCTTGAATTCATAAATTGAGCTTTGAAACTTGTTATACATTGAATTTAGTAATGTTTTCCAGAATTTGGGCCCAAGAGGTCGAGTTTGGAGTGGTAGAATGCTTGGTTTGAGCTTGGGAGGCAGATCTGGAAAATTCCAGATTTGGCTTCCTCGCTCGAGCGAAGGATTCCCGCTCGAGCGAGCACCTTTGTCCAGGGCTCCGCTCGAGCGACCATCGAGCGTCCATCGCGCGTAAAATCACAGCATCCAGTATTTTTACTGTTTTGCAGACGCTCGAGCGAAGGATTCCTCGCTCGAGCGAAGCCTTTGATTTTGGACTTACGCTCGAGCGGAGAAAGTCTCGCTCGAGCGAAGCTCTTATTTTCAGCAAACTTTGCAAAATGTTTTCTAAGTGTATTTTTGCATCCTCATCCCATCCTAGGCATTCTTAGGCCTAGTTTAAGACATTTAGATGAGGATATCGTTGTAGAACACACCAAGGCAAATTAGGGATTAAGTTATGAGATTTCCCAACTGTGTAGCTTAGTGTGTTCAATCTGTTAACTGTGTAGGGTTGGCGATGGGGAGATACGCTCTAGCATACTGTAGCCCAACTCTGTGAGTAACAATTGTGTAAAGATATGTTCAACTGACATCTTTTGAATACTGAACTGAACTGGTTACTGAACTGGTATTACTGAATGAATGTATGTCCTTTATTTCTGAACTGTACTGTGGCATCCTTAGTACCTACTGTTTACTGTTACTGTTACTGTTACAGAGATCTCTGTCGGTTCCCTCGTGGAGCCACTACTGTTTTACTGACTGATGGCCATCATTACTGTTCGGTCTTTTAAGACCTACTGTCACTGTTATGCTAATGGATGTACCACATATGACTGTTTACTGTACTGAACAACTGAAATACTGATTGAATTGAACTGTTTTCATTACTGTTAGGACATTCATTCTAAACCCCTTTACGCATTGTGTTATTCACTGGGCTTTAGCTCACTGCTCATATATATATGTAGGTGTACAGGCACCAGACCGGAGCTAGGAGCGCGGGTTAGACTCCAGTTTTGTCAAGCAGCCTATGTGCCTCACTGCGAGGTTCCGAGTTGCCATGCTATGGCTTTGGGGTGTTTCGTTTGTTTTCCCCCATCTGTCTCCATACTGTTTGGACTACTGTACTGTTATAAAGGGATTAGGTCCCTGTACCGTGTGACTGTAAATTTTGTATAGACCGTACTGTTTTGTACAGACGGAATGTTTTCTGTACTGTTATGTAGGTTGAGTCCCTAGTTGAATGGATGTAAATATTGTACATACTGTTCTGTACTGTTTATGTATGAATGCATGAAAAATCTTTTGCATACAGACTGTCACAGCTCGTTGGGCATTGTTTAATTACTGTATTGGCTTCCGCCAGGCCCTGTACTCTGTTTTACTGTATTACTGTTAAGCAGGCCTTCGGTAATCTCGGATTACTGGCCGGTTACGGTGCTAAACCCATAGGGCCGGGTTTGGGTCGTGACAGTACGATACGGTACGACTTGGGTATATACTAGGTACATCTGAGTATGCCAAAAATTAAGAAGAAAAATTTAGGTACATGTTTCGTGTATCCCACATATGCAGAAGTACCATACGTCAGTGAGTACCTAGTACGGATACGACATGTTTGTCGAAGTACCTATGCTTCATAGCACACCATTGAGGACAAAGAAAGTGATTAGGCCTTCTTCTTTGGAAAAGATCATTGGTTACTCACACTGATTTTGCCTATGTTGTTCATGTGGTTAAATAGTTTGTTTCTTCTCCTTGCTTTACTCATTGGGCTGCTTTGGTTCGAATTCTTCGTTATTCTTCGCGGTACTATCTTTCAAGGCTTGATGTTATCTTCTACTTCTTCCTTAGACTTGGTAGCTTATGCTTATTTTGATTAGGCTGGTGATGTCATTGATTGCTAGTCCACTTCTGACTTCTGCATATTTCTTGGTGATTCCTTGATTTCTTAAAAGAGCAAGAAATAGACCGTTGTTGCTCGTTCTACTGCCGAAACTGAATTGTGTTATGGCCTATGCCACTGCTGAGATTGTTTGGCTTTGTTGTCTCTTATTTGATTTGGGTGTCTCTTAGTCTTCTCCAATCTTTCTCTACTGTGACAACCGCAGTGCTATTTAAATTGCCTATAACACTATTTTTCGTGAATGGACGAAGCACATTGAGATTGATTGTCACTTTGTCCGTCAGCATCTGCAGTTTGGCTCTATCTTGCTTTCGTTTGCCATTTTGACTTTGCAACTTGCATACTTTTTTACCAAAACTCACACCACTGCTTAGTTTCAGTTTTTTCTGCTAAACATCTTAAGTTTGAGTGGAAGTGTGAGAATATAGTAGTATAATTTCTGGATATCTTTTACATTAAACATGCTTGATTGTGTAGATATTCCTTTGATTGTATAAGGATTCTATTTTCCTTTTTAGTCTTTGTCTTAGGGCTATATAAACAGTTGTGTACTTTGTAAACAATATAATTGAATATACAAATTATTCAGAAAACTTATAGTGATCACATGAAAAACTTCACTTTATGAGTAACAACCACATTACAAATTTGCTTATGAAAAGGAAACAAAGGAACAGAGGGATCATCAATGAGTTTGTCAAAAAAAGATTTACAAGAGAAAATCCTTTAAGAGATGATATTCCAGACCCTAATATCACAAGAGGAAGATTGAGAAACCCATCAATCAATGAACAAACAAGATACCAACTCAACAACCTCCCTATCGTTTAAATTCCTGAGGAAACCAAAATTCCAAGAGATGGGTACCACATTAGAACTTGTCACTTGACACAATTGATACATTCTGAGAACGAACCAATCTATATAGAAGTGGAAAAGCTCTATTGAACGAGGTATCCCCTAACAAAACATCCTCGCAAAATCGGATGCTCACCAGATTACCCACTTTCAATGATAAAAAATCAGACACTATTGGATACAAACAAGGTTTTACAAAGCGGCCGCAACCGTTACGTAACGCGTTACGTAACGATTGTGGTGGTTGCCGCCACCCGTTACGGGCGCTTTTGCAGTGTGATTGAGATTCACAGGTGTTGTTGGGTATACCTCCTTATTGGAGTGTGGGACCCAATTGGTTTTGGAAAAAGTTTGTGTATTTGGTTTAGTTATTTGTTAGTATTATTATAATATATTTTTATATATTATATTTAATTTGTGGAGACCCAATCCAATTTGAAACAACTAAGGTTTGATAATAAACCCTAGATTCACAATATTTTAGGGTTGGGTTTTGTTTTTGCTCATCCCGAGGTGAAGAGAACCGCTGCTACACATACTCCACTTTGGTGAAATCAATTATTTGGGTGTGTGAACAGTGGAATTAATTTGGGTGGTTCTTTGCTTCGCTTTCGATGTTGATTTGGTTCGTTATTTTGGATCTTCTACAACTCTGGTTCTGAAGATTTTTGTTCATCTATTTGGTGAGGTCTTTCCTCTTATTTATTTGTGATTACGTGGAATTCACCTAAGGATGGTTTTGTGAGACCATTAGTGTCTCGTTTGTAATCATTTGGAACTTATTTGGATGATAGTGGAATCGGATTTTGATCCCGTGGACGTACCTCACGTTGAGGGAACCACGTAAAAATTCTTGTGTTTTGATTTAATTTTTTAAAATTTGAAAATGGGGGAAGAGAGATAGAGAGAGAAGAGGGAAGATGGAGGAGCAAGAGATAGAGAGAGAGAAAAGGGAAGATGAAGAACATATTATTGATTTGTTGAAGCTATAAGACCTATACTATTGTATTCAGCTGCTATCACTCAACTATTTTGTTTGTTTGTGTGTGTCTATCTATATATTGTTTGAAAATAATAATGATAAGTGTAGTCATTATCTATTTGGCTTGATTAAAAAATATATATAAATATATATATATTTAAGCTTTTATTTATTATCTTACTTTTGTCATTATTTATCTTATATATAATAGTTAGTGATTGATTTCTTGTATAATATAAAGTTATTAATTATTAAAATAAAATGTAAAAAACTCAACTTATAGTGATTTAAAAATACGAAATATATTGGATCAAACTTAAAAATTTACAAAAATTGATCAATATTTATTTTAAAACCCAATAAATATGATCATGGAAAAAAAATGTGCGTATCGGTAAGTTTCTTTCAAATTGTGTGAAAAATAAAAAAATTCATGGTTCCGGTTACCGCAACCGTTACACTACGACCTTTACACCCCGCAACCGCAACCGCAGCCGCGTCACCGCCACCGTTACGGCAACCGCAACTGCTTTTCAGAACCTTGGATACAAATGAGAGATCGACTTCCATGGAGAATGACAATTGCCTCTACTAACCATATCAGAATCTCCACCATTGGCCTGAACTCCGTACTTGCTTTTAATAATAGAACACCATAGCGATCTGCTTTTGATAGGAAATCTCCACAACCACTTACTCAAGAGGGCAATGTTCCTAGCAATGATATTCCCTACAGCAAGACTCCCTTATTCCCTCGGGAGAGAAACAACCTCCCACTTAACTAAATGATACCTTTTACCCTCATCACACTTTTCCCAAAGAAAATCTCTTATCAATTTCTCAATTTTCCTTGCAATGTTGACTGGAACCTTGAACAAGGATAAGAAATAAATAGGAATAGAACTCAGCATGGACTACACCAAAGTATATCTCCCCCCCACCCTATACAACAAAGCTTACTTCCATCCCTTCAATCTTTTCCTAATTTTGACGAGTACAGGCTTCCAAAAGGTTGCCGCTCTAGGGTCTCCCCCTAATGGAAGCCCCAAATACTTGAGAGGAAACTGCTCAATGGGATATCCTAACATGGCTGCCATCCTTTGCGCACAACAAAGTTTCAGATTAATACCCACAACACCACTCTTACTAAGATTAACCTTGAGGCCAGACACAATTTGAAAGATTCTCAAAAGTATTAGGAAATTGCGAACCTTACTCTACTCCGTTGATGAGAAAAAGATAATATCATCCGTACCCACCACAAATACTTTGATTACACCCTTTTCTTTAGCTATGTCAATAATCTTACATACCCAACTAATGCTGTCACAAAGGGTGTCACAACTAATGATGTTTTCCAAAGGAGAAGACCTAATCACTCTCTTGGCCCTCAGTGGTGTGTGATGTGCAAGAGGAACTTGGAGGTAGCGGATCATCTATTTCTTCATTGTCCGGTGGCTTGTGTATTATGGCAGCGTCTGTTCGGCTTATGTGATGAGCAGTGGGTTGCCCCGTGGAAATGCATTCAAATGCTTCTTATTTGGTTTATAGGGTTTAGGAGAACCAAGAGAGGCAAAACAATGTGGACAAGCATTGTTTTTGCTATTTTTTGGGCTATATGGTTGGAAAGAAATACTAGAATCTTTGATAGCAAGGAAGCAAGTGTAGAGGTTTTGTGGGATAGGGTGGAATATTTGGCGTCATTTTGGGCATTTGTATCCCCTCTTTTTAAACGAGAGTCCCTTTGTTCTTGATCTCTAGGGATTGGGCTGTTGTTTGCCTTCCCTAGGGCTATGAGTTTTGTGTTTTTGTTTGACTTTTTCTCTTTCTCTCTCTTTGTATGAGGACTTCTTGTCCTCTTTCACTTTTATGTTTTAATGAAATTTTGTTGATGCTAAAAAAAAAAAGAAAAAAAAAAGAAAAAATCTTACGTACCCAACACATCTACAACTAAAATAAACAAAAATGGTGACAATGGATTGCCCTGCCTTAGTCCCCTAGTTGCCTGAAAATAATTCCAGCCTTGCCATTCACAATGACCAACATGTTGCATGAGACACACACCCCAAAATCCACCTCCTCCACCTAGAATCGAAACCCTTCCTCTCCAAAATGAAATCCAAAAAGCCTCAATCCACATGATCATATGCTTTCTCAAAATCCTCCTTAAAAACAATACCCTCTTCATGCAATCCTCTATACTCCTCAACAACCTCATTTTGCCACTAAGATCACATCTAAGATTTGCTGTCCATGCACAAAAGCACCTTGTAAGGGAGAAATGGTTTCCCCAAGGACAAACGTAACTCTTTTGGACAGCACCTTTACCAAAATTGTGTCGAGTGATGCAGCCAAGCTGATGGGCCTAAAGTCTCCAATCTTGACCGACTTCTCTTTCTTGGGATTGAGGCAAATGAAAGATGCATTGGTGCATAAGTTGACCTTGCTACTCTCGAAAAGCTGACCAAACACTCTCATTAGATCCCCTTTCACAATATCCTAACAGTCTTGAAACACTGCCATTGAAAAACCATTTGGGCCTAGAGCCTTATCTCTTTTACATTCAAACACGGCCTGTTGCACCTCACATTCATCAAAAGGTCTCTTGAGCCATCTGGCTTTAAGGGTATCCACAGGAGCCCAATTACTGGCTTCAATCCCTAGACGGTCCACTTCTCTATCAGAATGGAGATTCAAATAAAAATTGAAAATCTCATTAACAATTTGTTTTCTCCTCATTTACCACCAATCCCTGCCCGACCTCCAAATTCTTAATGAAGTTTTTCCTCTTGCAACCCTATGAAAAAATTTGGAATTGGTTTCGCCCTCTTTTGCTTTGCCCATTTCATCTTAGCTCTTTGCCCCCAAAAAACCTACTCCCTAAAAACAAGCTCTTCCAACTTCATTATGAGCATTGATCTCTCATCTCTTAAAACCCTGGATAAACCCTCCTCTATACTCCTAACTAACTCCGTTTTTAACTCATTTAGATCACCAAAAACTTCACGCTTCCAAACTTGTAAGTTCTCCTTGACCCCTCTCAACTTTCGCATAAACTTGAAACCTTCCCACCGATGGACTCTTCCACTCTCCCACCAGTCCTTAAAATAAGCCTTAAAAGAATGATTTTTCAGCCATATATTCTCGAATCTAAAGGGGGTTGGACTCCATTTAAAGGGAAAAATCACCAGGCCAAGATTTTCTTGAAGATTAGACCAAGTGAACCGAGCATTACTCAAGGGAAGATCAATCAAATTACACTCTCTTATAAAAGAGTCGAAGTCCCACATACTTCTATTTGCAGAAATCCCATTGAGCTTTTCTGAAACAAGCCACATTGAAATCCCTTCCCATACACCAATTAAGGGAACAAAACCCAAATAAACCCGCCAACTCCTCCCATCATTCGTGACGACTACTAGGCCTATTGGGACCATAAACCCTTGTCAACCACCATTCATTGTTATCCCGATTCCAAAACCTAATGGACACTGAAAAAACCCCAAAGGTTGGCTCACATTCCAGTACTACTCTCTTGTCCCACATAATCAAAATCCCCCTTGATCTCCCATTCATTGTTATCCTGATTCCAGAACCTAATGGACACTGAAAAAACCCCAAAGATTGTCTCACATTTTGGTACTACTCTATTGTCCCACATAATCAAAATCTCCCCTGATCTCCCACAAGAAGGTAAAACAACCCATCTCTTGAACCGAGTCCCCTAGACACTCCTAATGAAAGACTCATCACATACCTCACTCTGTCTCTTGAAACACCACTCTGTGTAGTTGGTGAATTTTCAAAAACTCTTTTATCACTGCCCTTTTCCTACGGGACCGCAGCCCTCTAACATTCCAACTCAAAATCTTCATCGAGCATCAACAACACCCCTTGCCTCCTTCACCATGTCAGCCACCATTCATTATAATTTCTCTATGTGGTTCTTTTACTTCTATCCAGAACCTTCGCATACATATAATATGTATATGTTCACAAATGAACTGCGCTGTGGTTGTTCACTTCATGCCTGTGAATGCAAAAGTTGCATCTGTGACCATGATTACTTGTACACAAGTGATCAAGATTAAATTAATATTGTAGTTACCAGGAATGTGTTCATATTCGGTTGTTTGTTAGCAATGCAGTAGTTTGCCTCAAGTCGCTTTTTTTTTTTTTTCTCACTCCTCTCTCTTTCACAAACATGATTTCTTGGAACATTTTATCTACTTCATTACCATCCACTAAAATCATTTTAGTTGAGCTTTTCTTCTATTTACGTGATAGGCCATTGTGGGAAGACTTAAGGCACTGCGAAGTACCTCTTCTGCTTGTTGTCAGGGAGAAAGGTGATAAATTCAGAAGGATTGCTAAGGAAATGTTCCATGAAGTCGATTGTAGTGCAAGGAGCATAGATGATAGAAAGGAGATTTGTGAAATTGTTGAGGTTCCAAGTTGTGGTCATGCTTTTCATTTAGAGAATCCCCTCCCTCTAATTAATGCAATTAGACAGCTTTCGAAGAAGTCAAAATGAGTTTGATTCCTGAACCAGCAAGGTTGTTTATAGATATTCTCTTTTCATTCCAGAAGAGACAGACATCATATTGAACCGAATCAATTCACATTAATAGGCGACTTGACCTTTGTCAAGTTCATCCGCAAAGTTTCCTTACAACATTGCATTGTCATCCTGTAAGTAGCTGAACCTTTTTTGTCATTGAGACCGAAGCCAAGTGACTTCATTGAACAGAGAAGGTTTAGCTGTACAAGGTTCAACTCCAAAAACACAGTCCATTAGAAGGTATTAAGTCTTGTTTCCATGTAATGCTATTGGCCATGTTAATTTAATTATCTCATAGATCAATCTTGTAGGGTTCAAGATTGAAGTATTTGTGTGAAGGGATTGTCAAAAACCTTCTCTTGTTCACGGACTTGTATTGTTATTAGGACTCTGCTTTTATTTTTAAGCAAGTTCATGTAATACGGATGACTTATTGCCCACAATTTTCAAGGTTGTAATGTACAATCTAATTACAACCATGTATTTACAATGCACTTCAAGTGATAGTTGCTTGTGATGATTTGAGAAAAATAGGTCTTCCATCTTTTATTTTTCAATTTTTAGTGGCTGGAATTGATTTTAGTTGGGCCCATGAAGTTTAAAAGCAACCCGTCAATCTTCCAAGTAGAAACCACCAAAACCATCCAACCAAACTGCCAGTTTGAACTTGTGTGGTTTGCCAGCTGATGGGAAAATTTTCAAGCAGTTAAAGGCAGTTCGGTTGAATATATATATATATATATATATATAATATGCTAATTGCAAAGCTGTTTTGGCAATTTATCCCAACCTTTGTATATTATATACGTGTATATGTATGTATATATGTGTGTTTATGTATGTTTGCCAGTGGATGTGGAGGATGTCGGGTCGGGTCGGGTCGGTGGCAGGGAAGTTGGGGAGGGATGGGTGGAAGGAGAGGTGGCGGTTAGGTTGTGGTAAGTTCTGTTTTCGGGGGAATTATTTCACGGAATGGTCTGCTTTTTTTTTATCTTTGTCTAGATTTGGTTTAGTGGTTAATTTTTGTAATGAATTTTTCTTTTATTCTTTCTTTTTATTTTTTAAACGAGGCAGAAAGGAGAAGACGTGTATTAATGACATATGAGTATTAATGCCATTTTTATATTTGAAAGATATAAGGGTAAAGTAACTGAAACTAAAGTAATAAAGTGAATGTTGCCCTTATATAAAATAAATAAATAAATAAAAGGGTAACTTGCGGTCTCTATAGTTTAGGACTTGTGTCATTTTAATTTTTAACTTTTCAATTGTGATGCATTTGATCTTGAATTTTGAATCTTGTTTTAAATAAGGACAATTGAACATATCTTGTTTAATTTCAAGAGTAAAATCATTAATTTGATAAAATATAAACTAATAGAGAGAAGATTTGAAATTCCATGCCATACACTGTCTGTTCTTGTTGCTGTCAAAAAACCAGATTCTGCAGGAACTTTCTGCCGACCGGCAGTATTCAGTGCCGACCGGCAATCCTTCCTGGGCCGGTAGCTTCATCAGCAGCCGATGGATATTTTAATGGCCGGTGGACATTCCTTCAGCCGAGGTGGTTCCACAGTGTTCAGGGGACCTATTCCAGAACTTTGGCAATTTTCAGAGAAGCAGGGCAGTGTAAACCGAGGCGGCAGTGGTATGGTACGGACTTTCCAGGCGAGACGGGTTCGAGCATGCATCATTCGCGCATCCTGAGGCGGGGGCCGTGGCCACATTCCCTTTGCATTTAATTTGTTAATTAAATAGGAGTTCTGTAATAATTAATTAAGTAGTTATTATTTATTCGGACTGTAATATTTATTCAGTCCCTCCGAGTGAGGGCGTATTTGTAATAAGTGTGGGTGCATGTGTGTATGTTTCCAACCTCATGTCTTCTTCCCTTTTATTTACCTGCTTATGATGATAGACTAGGGCATATTTAAAATTAGCATACCTTATGCTATGCATGCGTGCATTCATGCATTTGTATTGCATGCATCAGGCTCGGTACATCACGCTAACTGCATTTGTACTTCAATTTCAAATTGAACCGTGCATCAATTGACTGCATTTCATATGCCATGCTTAGGTTAGCCGAGCCTACTCTGATTGCATCCTGTGTGTGTTGCATTAGGCATTTGACATGAACTAGGACCATGCATGTTGGCTAACTAGTTTATTGTTTTGGCACGGAGTACGATGTAAGTATTTATGTTTTAGCATCTCGCATGCGTGTGAATGCTATCATGAACAGCATGCTTACCATATGGCTAGATGCTTATGTGATAAACTGTTTGAATGCCTGTGGGTGAAGGTTGGATTGTCTGAGTTGGAAAAAACTCGTTGAAATCCGTATTTTAGCCTACTTGCGAGTAGCAAATTCCAAAATGTTTTCAAGACAAACGGATATGCAATGTTTATTTCTAAATTAGGCAATCTAGTCTATACATGTGTGTTGTGTGCATAACATAGTAATTCTAGGCTAATAAATGGAATAAAGAATACATAACGTTTTCAAAACTGGATATCACGGTTAGTAGAGGCCGTCTTCAACCGGGCGAGAGGGGGTGCTCATAGCTGACCTTCCCCGATCGTACCCACGTCCCGAGCCGAGGCAACTTTGGTGATGATGGACACGTGGCCTTTGGCACCGAGTCAGAGTTTCCTAAATTCCCCCAAAAAAAAATATTTAGGTGGCGACTCTGTATCTGGCAAAGCAATCCATGTTTGGCACTTCTTTCAAAATCTATTTTCTCAAAACGATTTGCCGGATTTGGACTCTTTGGTTCGATTTAGAACCATGACATCAAATCGAGTCCGAACTATAGTGAGGCCCACGGGCGCGTCTACAATAGTGAAGCTCTTTCTGGAAGAAGAATTGTGAATGTGAACCATAGCCAATATATAGATACTAGCATAGATATTTAATGAACATTTATTAAAAAAATTCAATTGGGTAAATTACAAATACACCCACATGAAGTTTGATTAAAACACAAATTACTCCCTGTAGTTTTGAAAATTATATTTCACACCCTAAGGTTTCTAATTTCAAACAAATTGTCTGTTTATTATAAAATCATCAAGTCAATTAACAGTTTTTATGATGTTAAAAATATATTTTAATTAATAATTTAGGTAATTTTATTATTATATAGGAGAGTAACTATGAATTTTATTTTTTTTTATAGTTAATTTTGTTAAATAAAAATTCTAATAAAGGGGTATTTGTAATTTTTCAACCACAGGAAACAATCTGTATTTTAAGCAAAAGTTAGGGTGTGTATTTGTAATTTACCCAATTTAATTTGATGTGATGCAGATATGGTTAAAATTCTTTTTTGACATCCTATTTACAGATTTTTTTAAAAAAATTTTAAAATCCAATAAAATCAAATTTTAAGATCTTTACTCGTTATTATAAGTCTTTTATTTAGGGTGAATAAACTAACAGTCCCTATAGTTTGAGATTTGTGTCATTTTGGTCCTTGACTTTTCAATTATGACACATTTGACCCTAAATTTTGAATATTGTTCTAAATAAGAACAATTGAAAATTCTATTAGATTTTTTAAGGGCAAATTTGTCAATTTGATAAAATATAAATTAATTTGACAAAAGTAAATGTCAAAAAATTATTTTTGAATTTTTAAAAATTATTTCTACCTACTAAAGATAAAATTATGTAAAACTGATAAATCTTTTAGAAATTTATTTTTTTTATCAAATTAATTTTTATTATGTATTTGGATGATGATCATAATAAATTAATTTTTAAAAATTAATCATGTAATTTTTATTAATTTTTATCAATTTTACATAATTTATCTTTGGTGGGTAGAAATAATTTTTAAAAATTTTAAAATATTTTTTTTAACATTTATTTTTGGTCA
>NW_021035221.1:0-10163 GCF_004153795.1 Camellia sinensis
TCCACCACTGGTTTCCAGGTTGCTTTACAACTGGGATTAGCCCCTAGGGGCAGCCCTAAATACTGCGCAGGCAACTTTTTGGTCTTGCAGTTTAAAATAATAGCAAATCTGCCCAACAAACCATCTGCAACACCCACTCCACAAACCTGACTTTTATGGTAATTAATTCTCAACCCAGACATAACCTCAAAGCACCTTAATATCCTCTTTAGGTTACTCACCTCCTCCTCTTCAGCTTCACACAACAATAAGGAATCATCAGCAAATTGCAAATGAGACAACACCACATCCCCAACCCCTATTTTCACCCCTTTAATAATACCTAACTAGAATGCCCTATTTAATAGCACATTCAAACCCTCAGCCACCAAGTTAAACAAGAAAGGAGACAATGGATCTCCTTGTCTAAGATCCCTCTGCGGACGAAACTCATTAGTAGGAGAACCATTGACCTGGACAGAAACACGAGCTGTGGTAACACACTCCATAATCCATTCTAACCATGTAACACCAAACCCAAAATTCATAAGCATTGAGTGCAGAAAACCCCAATTCACTGAGTCATAAGCCTTTTCAAAGTCAAGTTTAATTAACACTCCCTTCTTTTTAGACTTCTTCCACCCATCCACCACTTCATTTGCAATAAGTACACCATCATGAATATTTCTCCCCCCGAGAAAAGCGGATTGGGTTTCACTAATAACACTAGGAAGCACAGCTTTTAGCCTTGTAGACAAAACCTTGGCTAAGATTTTATACACTAAACCAACCAGGCTTATGGGCCTATAATCAGATAAGCCCACCGGGTTCTCCTTTTTAGGGACCAAGGTGATGAAAGAGTTATTCAATCCCTTCACCAATCTATCATTTTTATGGAAATCCTTCATAAAATTAATCACATCCCCTTTCATCACCTTCCAGAATTTTTTAAAGCACAGCATGTTGAAGCCATCAGGCCCAGGAGCCTTGTTACCATCACAATTCTTCACAGCTGCGTTAATCTCTTCCTCTGAAAACTCTGCTTCAAGCATTTCAACCTGAGGACTGCTATGGACTGATTTGAACAAGCCACCTAACTTAGGCCTAACCACCCACTCCTCTGTAAAATGTTTCCTAAAGTGCTCAAATACTTCCCTCCTCACCATATAAGGCTCCTCTGCCACTGAATCCCCTACTGTAATGGATGCTAACTCATTTCTACTTTGACGGCTCTTGGCCATCACATGGAAGAATCTGGTATTCCTATTATAGATATGAATTCGATAATTTCGGATATCCGATCTGATAGTCCGCTCCAATCCATTTAATTTTTTTCTTTGAGCTATAATTTTATTTTTTCAATTTCTGTTTTCTTCATTAAAATTGAGAATAATCGGATCAGATTTTTATATATTTGATCCGTTTAATAATCAAATTAAACGAATTTGGATTATCGAATTATCTGGTTTAATTTTTTGTAAACAGATTTGAATTTTCGAATCGAATTCGGATTAAATCCAATCCATTAACAGCCCTACCTTGATGTATTCTCACTCCAAAGTTTTTTTTTTAATTTTTTTTTATTGATGCTTAGCTGTATTTGTATCTCATTTGGTTTTCATTAATATTTTTGTAATCAAAATTTCTTTTTTTGTTAAAACAATTTTTATAAATTTTCAAATTAACTAGCGGAGGTCAAAGAACCTGGCAACTACAGGTTGTTAAATAAGCTTAAAAATATCGTCCTCAAAGTTTGACCATAAATAAAGCCCTCCTTTTTGTGCCACGATAACTTGGAATTAGAAAAAGAAAATTGCTTTGACTGTGAAATATTTCTGGTAATATTTATGCTTTGACTAGCATTTTTCATATTTTTGTTGATTTGTAATTTTTTAAAAGAGATAATTGTTAAAAAATTCAAATTAAAGAATGTACAACATATTAGGTGCAGTTGATATATTTTTAATAATGAGAGATTCATCATTTGTGAAATAATTTGATGAGAAATCATTTTATTTGTTTTGAATGATATTTTGTTTCTAATTTTACTCTTTAATTTATCTGTTGACTTTTATTGACTATCTGTTCAAATTTTTTCCCTATCTATTCAAAAAAAAAATTATCTGTTAATTTTTTTACCCTCTCTGTTTAATTTTTTAATCGTTTCAATTTACATTTCCTTTATTTTTTAAATATTTTTCCAAATAAAATTCTATCTATCCAAATTTATTATCTGTTCAATTTTTTTGACTATTTGTTTAATTTTCCCCCATCTGTTAAAATATCTAACCAAATTTGATTATATGCTCAATGTTTTTCAATCTATTCAAATCTTTCTCTTTTCCTATATGTTACAATTTCTTTCATCATCAACAAACAATAACAACAATAAAAAATCAACAACAATAACCATCACAAAAAATCAACAATATCTATCTGTTGCAATCTCTTTCATCATCATCAACAAACAACAACCAAAAAAAAAATTAACAACAACAATAACTTCTTCAAAATTTGAATAGATGAGCAAAAAATTCAAAAAAAAAATGTTTCACCACTACATACACAAAAATTTTAAATAGATCTAAGGTGATATATATATATAGAGAGAGAATTGGAAATTGATTTCTGGTAGCGGAGTTAGGGGGATGGTGATAGATGAGTTGAGTTCGCCATAGTAATGATCTCTTCTCCACCGATGGCGACTTCGCCACCATCGACGATAGTGTCATGTCTAACGAGTCGATAGACGAGGTCTTGAATCCCTACAAATCTAGAGCGAAGGTTTGATGATGTGAGACACAGCGTCCTTGAGGTTGATGGTGATAGCTTCATCGGCTTTGATGATGATGATGATTCGATTGGAAGATCATATCTGAGTTGATCACGGAGAGAGAGAGAGAGAGAGAGAGAGAGAGAGACTGTGTGTGTGTGTGTATGAAGTAGATTTGATTTTGAGATAGAGAGAGAGGGTTGAGTTGATTTAGGGGTAAACTATCAATAGATTTTAATAGTTAGACTTAATTCCCGTAAAGTCCAATTGAAAATAAGTCTTCGTAAAATCATTGCTAAAAATAATTTTTTTGTGACAATTTTTTACACATGTCACTAAAAATTGACAATTAGTGACTTTTTGTTGTCATGGTTTTCATAAATTGTCACTAAAATTTACAATTAGTGACGTTTTTCTGTGACGATTTTCATAAATTGTCACTAAAATTTACAATTAGTGACGTTTTTCTGTGACGATTTTTTAAATTGTCGCTAAAAATTGTGAATTAATGGCACTTTTTTATAACGATTTTTTTTTTTAAATTGTCGCTAAAACTTATAATTAGTGATATTTTTTGTGACAAAATTTTCATATTGTCGCTAAAAATTAACAATTAGTGACATTTGTTAATAGTGTTTAATGAAAAATGTCATTAATTATCATAAGACCTATTGGACAATAAGTCCACTTAGTAGGACCTACACGTAATTAAGTTTCCCTTAATTTAGCCGACTCAACCTATTCTCTCTCCTTCTCAGATGTACAGATTAGCCGACTGACCTACTCAGATCTACAAATTAGCCTATTGACCTATTTTCTCTCATTCTCAGATCTACAGATCCACATAGATACGTTGTTGTTTATTAGATTTGTAAAATTTCTACTTAGAGTTAAGGTTTCGCACCACCCCCTTCCCGAGTGGCTATAGTCGTCTGTGGCTTCGAACGGTAAATTTGAGGAGAGAGAGAGAGAGAGATATCTGATGATGGAAGAGTGAAGGCGACGACTGGCGAGGATGGTGGTGAACTAACAATGAGAACTAAGGAGAGAGAGATAGAGAGAGAGAGAGAGAGAGAGAGAGAGAGAGAGAGAGAGAGATCAACAATGATTCAAAGCACTAATTTTGGTGCTCTAATGGAGCACTAATGACATGAGAAAGAAGAAAAAAAAAACACAAATAAACAAATCAAGACTAAAACATCACATTACAGTGGGTGGAGTCCATTGCCAACTCATTAGAGTTGGCATTAGAGCTCAAAAATTAGAGCTCTAAAGTAATTTTCATAAACAGATAGATAGACACACAAATAGAGATAGAGATAGAGAATAGAAAGACAGAAAGATGAGAGATTAGAGTGAGAGAGAGACATATGTGACAGATAAAATGCGTGAGAGGCTAGTTTGGTCATTTTATAGAAGTTTGTCTTTATGGACAAAGTATTTGAGCGCATGGGCCTTTGTGCAAAAAAAAAAATTCAAAATCCGATTTATCGCCTGATCGCCCTTTTTAAAAGCATTATTTTTTTGAGATTTTAATTTTTTTTAGTACATTTTTTTAATATTCTAATATATATATATATACCTTTTAAATATACTTAATTTAGATATACTTAAAAAATATATAATTTATTTAATTTTTTTTTAAAAAAAATCATTGAATACAAAAAAATACAAAAATGTGTTGAACTTATATATATATATATATATTTGTATTAAATGAATTTATAGTGATTTTGGTATATTTGTATTAAATATTTGTATATTTAAAAAATCAATTTTTAGTATATTTGTATTAATTTTAAAAAAAAATGACAATTTTTGAAAATTATTTAATTTTGATTTAATCATTTAATCATTTAATTTTGGTTTAATCATTTAATTATTTAATCATTTAATTTTGATTTTTTTAAACTAAAAATTGAAGTGCTAAAATTGAATAATGAATATTGATTTTTTAAAACTAAAAAAGTCATTTGATAAAAATTTAAGTGCTAAATTAAAACAAATTATTTGATATATAACATTAAATTTAAAATTTCTTATTTTTTAATTTTATATTGTGATAGTGAGTTGGCAATGGTGGTGATAGTGGAGGTAACAATGGTGTTTATAGTGCAAATGACATTAGTTATAGAGATAGAGATAGTTGTTGCAGTGATGGCAGAGGAGTAATGTATTGTAGATAAGAAGCGGATGGCAACGATAGTGTAATGATGGTAGTTATTATGGTGATAGAATAATGGTGGTAGTTTTGGCAATAATGACAATGGTCGTTAAGGTAAAGGTTCGTACTAATTGGTTTGTAAGTGATGGTAATGTCAGTGGTAATAGTGGCGTTTGTAGTGAATTGATGGTGTGGTATTTAAGGTAACTAGGGACGGACTCAGGATTTTCATATATATATATATACTAACAAAATTTTTAAAAAAGAAAGTATGAATTATAATATCAATTTTTACTAGTTTCAAAAGTGAAAATAAGATGAAAAAATATATATAAATAGCATTTTTTTTTTGTATCTATATTTAGCTATAAAAAATAGTAGCTATAAAACAATCTATATATTAAAGTGAGGCATTTTAAATCGTTGTACTTGACATTAATTCATATCATTAAAAATATCTATGATAGAATTAATATTAAAATCTCGTACAATGTCTTTCTCAATGAACATGATTAAATAATTAGTTAATACATTATTTGATTCTTTAGAAACTTGGACTTGTAATTAACAATAATAATAAGAAAATAATTTCTTTTATTATTTTTGTCCATTTTTTTAATGTTATGTTTTGACCCTATATGTTTCATAGATATAGAGTGATATTTACTTAAAATTTTTTAAAAATGAAAAACTTAGAAGGGGTGAGTCTCTATAATATATAGATAATTGTAGCTAATACTACATTACAAATTTAGTCATAATTAGTACGTTTTTTATCATTTAATTTTTTTTATTAAAATTTTTAATTTATATTTTAAGAGCCACTTAAATTTTTAAGTGGTATCATTTTCGGTTATCAAACAGATTTAATTGATTTTTAATTGACATATTTAATTTTAAATGCTGAATTAAATTATCAACCTTCAACATTCTTTGTTGAGTATAATGTTTTCATATAAACTTGTGCTCGATAGAAAAGCATTTATTTATTTTTTTCTGTTTTACTAAAGAAATAGCTCTCTTCAATACATCCAACTGGATTCGATGATGTTGCTAGGTGCATAGTATGACCATGGATGTCATTAGTGATTTAAATAGTTTATCTAAGAGGTCATTGCACTACAGGAAAAAACACATTTGGTGACCAAATTTTCCGACTAAAAAAAATTTGGTCGCTGAAAGTATAGCTTTTGGCTACTAAAAAAAGCATTAGTAGCCAAAAGTAAGATTTTTGGCGACTAAAAAAATTAAGTACCCAAATAAAAATTTTATTTTAGAGTCTCTTACAGCACTCTATTATTTTTCTCAATTAGCCTCAAAGTAACACCCAAGTAATAAATAATAACAAACTAAAAAACCTAGGATTCCGTTTGGCAATGTCCTAGCAATAACTGTACTCTTTTGTCTTCTTTAAAACTAAAAAATTGCAGGAAGAAAAATAGATGTTAGGTAACTTTGACCTTTTTATGGAAAAAATAATGTAATAAAAAATTGTTAAAAATTGAATTTGTAGGGAAAAATTAAGATTGGGAGTTGCTCAGCCGCATTTGTTGACTTTTGGTTAATCAGTATTAGCTTTTTAACTTTTTGAGCTAACTCTTTTAAATTGCTGTTGGATTGTTTTTAACAAGTACAGGCGCAAACTTTGGCCTACAACACTTCAAATCTTTTCAATTAGAAAATATTTCTCAAATACAAGCAGAAGAAAAACTAATGCTTATAAGCACAAAAAGCATTATATAAATATTAGGAAAAAACTCTGTACATTATAAACTTCATCCCACAAGACTACCCCGTTGGAAAAAGTAAAAACCAAACGTTAGAAGCACATAAGCAATTCAGGCACTGAACAAGAAACAGTATTCTCAAATACGTACCATTGAATGAACAAAACTAAGAACACTTCAGGATAATATGTTATTGTTAATGTTAATTACTTGGCTTTTTTTTGCAAAAAACGAGATGTAGAAAAAAATTGTACTGCCCAGGTGCTACAAAAATCTGTGAATCCCTTTATATGAATATACTACCTTTTTGATGCGGTGTTTTCGAAAACTATTTTGCATTATTAGTCTCATCCATTATTAGATTTTGTTCAAACTTTCTTTTCTAAGGTTCTAGGTTCAAAATAATAAAAAGAGAGTGCTGTTATTAGCACCCCATAAAATTATTTTGAACTCCAAACTTTTAAGCTTTTTTTTAATATTACAATAATATACTCAAATTAAAATTATTACAAAAGACATTACTTATATCTTGGAACACTCCATCTCACCAACTCAAACCTACATACCCACTACAATCCATGAATTCAAGTTTATGAGACACCCACCTCCATCACCACCATCCATCTTCCAATCTCACCTTCAAAACGCCTACATACCCTTAAAACCTGAAAATCCGTTGTGGCAATATTCTGCTGTTACGGTGGCCAAACTATTTGATCACCTTATACTTCTTCCGACTATGACAATGAGTGGAATTTTTTTTTGGCAAACCACAACTCCATAAGGCGAGGGAGTACAACAATCATAAATTTAGAGCGGGTTTTATAGTTTTTGATGATGTTTTTTGGCTCAGAGGAGATGTGACCTTGTAAGCGGTAAATTTCTTGAGAGAAAAAAAATGGCAAAAAACTAAAAATATGTTCGTCATATTTCTTTTGGGAAATTGAACTGCTCAAACATATGACCGAAATTTCGAGAAAACACATGCCCGAACATGTGTTATTTGTTCGGCAAACCCGGGTAACCAAACATTGATTTTGAAAGTTTTTGTGATCTGGGATCATCCAAAATGAAAAAAAAAACTCCAAGAACTAAACCCGTTTTTAAGAACTGGGAATCGGAGATTTAATCTCTGAGAAAATGATTGTATGATAGTTAAAGATAAGTAAGGTTGCTGACAACCCATAGACAAGTTTTGTATTGGAACACATCCTCTGAAAGATTATTGTGCGCTCAAATCAAGAGCTTGTAATTGAGAACCAATGAAATATCAAATGGGAAGTTGGTTAAATCGGCAGAGACGCATCATTTCTTCTTTTTTCTTCCTCTTTCTTCTTCGTGGTTTTGAAAAGATAAGACTCTTCTTATTCTTGGTGGGTTGGTTAGGGTTTTTTGGATGGGAATTTTTTTTAGGTGTGGCGGGTGTGCATTTCAACATCGTGAAATGTATAAGGGATCATTTTTGACTATTATTTGGCGAGAAGAACAAGAAATTTTAAGAATTTCAAAATTTATAAGTGGGGGTCCAAAGAAATAGGGGAAGTCAAATTAATTTTTATGGAGTGCTATAGCAGCCACTCTAATAACAAAACTAAGGATTGTTGATGACTGATGGTAAGTTTTGGGTAAGGTAGATGGAGTTTTGGAGGATGGCTGAAGAAGAAGAAGAAGGAGAAAAAATAACTTTGATATCTTGGGGAAGAAGATATAGATATTTGAATAGGAATAACTTATTAGGGTGTACATGAGAAACGAAATAAGAAAAAATTTATTTTGGGATTTCAATATGCTGTTATCCTTAATTAGTTAAATTCAATATAAGATATATTAGGAATTAAAATTTATTAATTTAAGTTGAAGCTTATGAGACATATTTTGGGTTAAAAAATAATCTCCCAAACTTTGAGGACGCTTTTAGAGGCATATTTGCTTTAACTTTCTTCAATTTAATCCATAAATCGAAAAACACCTTGACTCATTTTTTCAATATTAGAATCAATTAAGAACATGAGTAATGTCATCCATTATTAGATGGGATGATTAAACTTTATTTCCACCAAGTATATGATCTCCGCTACTCGAATCATAAAAGAATGGACTAGTGCTAGTCGGCTATTGCTTAGCACGATATGTGATAAAAAGGCAACTCTTTTAATTGGTGCAATTGGATTTGCGGAATGTTTTATGGAGGAAAGGAAGAACGAAAAAGAAAAATATTTCAAATATTTGTCTCTTTACTTTTTTTTTTTAATTTAAATATAAATAACAGTATAAATTGACATAATTATCTAAAAGTGCTGGACTTGATCAATTATTTATCTAAGGTTTTCGTATGGTTAATACTTTTTCATTTTTTTGAAAACTCAGTCTTACAAACTAATATTTTAATGTAATATTTTAATTTTTGTATTTTTAAATTGATGACTACATAACAACACTACAAGAAATAACAGTTTCGCCGACCAGAAATATTAGTCACCAAATGTCACTTTTTACGTCGCCAAAAACCAATTAGCGACTAAATTTTTTTTGTCGCCAACTTAGTTTGCCAAAACTACTCTGTCCGCGAATGTTTTTACGCGAACAACGCGTGTGTTTTGGGCAACTGAAAGTAAAACATTTGGCTACTATTTTATTTTGTCAGCAAAACCTACTTTTAGCTACTAAATTTTAGTTGTCGGCAAAGGGCCAATATTTGGCTACTAAATTACCGATAGCCAATCAGTCAATTAATTTTTTTGAAATTTATACATTTAACCGACAATGTTTTATTGCCAATCTCAAGGAATCGTGACCAAACCTTTTAGTCGCCAAAACAGTGATTTCGTGAAAAAAAATTACACTCATGCTCTTGTGGAGATTCGAACCACACTATAAAACTTATAGCAACACCCTCTTTTCACTACACCTCCATAAACCATATGATTATATATGCAACATATATTATTTATATAGTACATAGACTGGTATAAATATAAAATATATATAAGATCATTATTTTTATTGAACATAACTTATGTAAAAATAAATTATTTATTAGAAAAAAAAAGAGATACTTTTGGCGACTAAACATAATTTTAGTCGCCAATTCTATACTTTTGGCTACTATAATTTTTTTAGTCTTAAAAATAAAATTCCCACGCTAAAATTACTACTTTTGGCGACTAAACTTCTTTTTAGTCGCGAATGCTCACTTTGGCTACTAAATTATTTTTAGTCGCCAAAAACCCTCACTTTTGGCTACTAAAAATTTTTTAGTTCGGTAAAGGTCCTCACTTTGGCTTACTAAATTTTTTTTAGTCGCCAAAGGGCCTAACTTTTGCTACCAAAATGTTTTTGGTCGGTAAAAGCTCACTTTTGGCGACCAAACATCAATTTAGTCGGCGAATGCCTCACTTTAGCTACTAATTTTTTTAGTCGCAAAGGCCTAACTTTTGGCTACTAAAAGCTTTTTAGTCGCGTAAACAGGCATATATGAGCGACCAAACAGATCTTTTAGTCGCAAATTACTAAAGCTTTT
>NW_021035223.1:0-18082 GCF_004153795.1 Camellia sinensis
AATGCAGTGATGTTGGATTTGGGGGTCTTGTTGACTACACGAGTCAATTTATTACTAATGAGGTAGTCTCATGTTGAAAATTAGTGTTTTTTTTCTTTTTCTTTTCGCATGTTTAATGACTTTGTTGAATTTGACTTGTAGGTTTTCAAGAGCAAAGAAGAATTACTCGGTTGGGTATGGGATGTTGGAAGGAAAAATGAATTTGTAATTGTCATCAAGACATCAGACTATGGTGGTGGTCATACGACACCCAAGGATATATCTTGCTTGTGAGAGAAGTGGTCAATACAGAGCTCATAAGAAATTAAAAGGAGATGATTCAAACAAAAAAATTGTGAAGATAACGGGTATAAAGAAATGTGGGTGTCCCTTTGAGTTGAGGGCTCGTAAGTTGATAGCTGATGATGATTGGATGGTAGATGTAGCATGTGGAATGCATAACCATGCTCCTGCTAAACATTTTGAAGGACATTCATTTGCAGGGAGATTATCTGAGGAGGAAACATCATTATTAGTGGATATGTCCAAAAACATGGTCAGACCAAAAGAGATTTTGGTTACATTGAAACGAAAGGATGCTTTAAATGTAACTACTATGAAAACCATTTACAATGTACGTCATAGGAATAATGTTATTGAGAAATGTGCGAGATCACAAATGCAACATTTGTTAGGTGAATTAGAAAAGCATAATTACATTGAGCGGCATAGGAGTGACAACAACATGATGACTGTCACAGACTTGTTTTGGGCACATCCTGTCAATTTAGATTTGCTCCATTCATTTCCAAAAGTGTTGATCATGGACTGCACATATAAGACAAATCGATATCGTCTTCTTCTTCTTGAGATAGTTGGTGTGACATCCACTGATATGTCATTCTCCGTAGCCTTTGCATATCTCCAATTTGAGTGGATTGATAACTACGTTTGGGTGTTAACTACATTGCGTAGTCTCTTGGATGACATTGCTATTCTTGAGGTGATTGTCACGGACAGGGAGCTTGCTTTGATGAATGCTATTGACAGGGTATTTTCTACATCTCGACATTTATTATGCTGATGGCATATTAGTAGAAATGTACTGGTGAAATGCAAGAAAATCTTTAAGAGTACGGAAGAAGGACAAGTATATCTCTTTATGGAATTTTTTAGTACTCTCTTCAACTGAGCTTGAATACAATGAACACCTTGCTAGGCTACTTGCGGATTTTGATACATGTCCTGAGGCAATGCAATATGTGTCACAAAGTTGGTTAATTCCATATAAGGATAAGTTTGTTGCCGTATGGACAGATAGTTGTATGCACTTCGGGAATGTTACAACCAACAGGTAATATATATTTGTCTACCTTACACTATTAGTCATTATGATTTTGATTATTTAAACTTAATTATGTTAATTGTTTCCATTGTACACAGGGTTGAAAGTGCACATGCAAAATTGAAACGGCAACTTGGTTCTAACCAAGTCAATTTTGAGTGTTCTTGGACCAAGATCCATAGTTTGCTTGAGTTGTAACATGTTAATATTAAGGCATCGTTTGAGAAGAGTTTAACCGTTGTATGACACTAGTTCAAACCATCCCATTTTAGAGAGCTCCGAGGCAATATCTCTATTACTGCATTAGATCATGTCTTAGCGGAGAGTAAGCGAGCGAATGATGTTGGCATTGATGCTTCAGTATGTGGATGTGTTGTTCGACGAACACACGGGTTACCTTGTGCCCATGAGATTGCGGATTACATCCGACATGGTCGTCCAATACCACTTGATTGCATTAACCTACACTAGAGGACTCTTGGGGTAGTACAAAAGTTGAAGAATGATAAAGTGGAATTGAGTTGTGAACCAAATTTTGATCTCATACTTAAGCAATTCAATGCATCTGATTACACTATGTAGTTGGAAATTCTGCATAAGTTAGGAGAAATTACAGATCCGCAAAGTAGTTTTCTCATTGAGCTGGATGTCAAGCCCAACACTCGAGGTAAGGGATATAAGAAGATAGATGTATCTACGCGTCGAGACCCATGTGCATTTGAGCTAGTTTAATTTGGACATGTTAGCCACTCACCTATGGGCACCCAGATCCCCACACAAGATTCTGTTGATGCCTTCCCTGTTGAATAGGTATATCGGACTCGTACAAATACGATTTATTCATATGTTGACACCCTCCCAGTTGGATTGAAGTTGTACATACGTCTTATCAAGGATATAGATACCGATGGCAATTGTGGGTTTAGGGCCATTGCTGGGTTGATGGGGTTTACAGAGGCTAAATAAGGTCAAGTCAGGCGTGATCTCCTACAGGAATTGCACACACACATAGACCATTACACTCATCTATATGGTTCACGTGACAGAATTGAAGAGCTGACTCAGATTCTATCATATTTTGAGCCCATCCAAGGTATCACCATTAGATGACTCTGCCTGACATGGGTCATCTTATTGCATTTTGTTATAATGTGGTATTGTATCACTTATCTGCACAACAATGCCTTATATTCCTCCCCCTGCGATCAATGCCAATATCACAAGTTCAATGGCGTGAGATTGCTATTGGATTTGTTAATGGGAATCATTTTGTCCAAGTATAGCATTATGATTTGTGTAATACATTTATCATTTTGTACTGCATCGCTCTCATACTTAAAGCTTTGTTAATGTAAGTGTTCATGTTACCGGGTTATCCAGTTCCACCGATAGCTACCAATTGGTGCAAGTTTCATCATTCTTGTGCGGCTGGATGGGATACTGCATATAGTTGCCGAAATGAGCATTTTAAAGAAGTTGTTCATTCAGGGGTAGCTACTAGAGAGATATTTGATTACACTAACCTTGATAAGTAATGATGTATGTGAGTTAAGTTGAGTTGTAGTTATGCAATTCAAAAAGTTACCGATACATTTTTTTAATGATTAACAATTAAATATTTGAGTTGGATTAAAATTTGAGTTGATTTAATGCACATGATATTACTTGTTCATTGAAATGTATCAAACGTAATGGCATAATACTTCCAATTCATTACCAAAAATACAAACCATGAATACTTGTTCATTACAAAATATTGGTAGAATAATTCTTGTTCATTACAAACCAACAAAAACATCAAAAGAGTACTTCTTTTCCATTACAAAATAACAAAACAAGATTACCACATAACCATCTACCTATCATCTATTCATCTCCTACTATTGTATGTTCGAAGTAGAATAGAACTAGGTTCAGCCTCATCAATTTGTTGACCCTGAAGAACATGTGTCATTCTCCCAATGGCCTCATATAACCTATCTGGCTCACGAACACTAGCATCATGACCCGCCTCAATGATAGAATGGGCAATCCGTAGTAAGTGATCAATATACTGCATTAAGAACAAATACAATTATAATTAACACGTGTCATCTTAAAAAAAAATGTAAATGATGTATGCGCAATATTGTCATACCTCAACATCTTGCACGTCGAATTGACTATCCTATGCACGTGGGTCAAAACCAGACCAATGTGTGGGGTTTTGGATATATAAGTGTGTAATGGTTGTATACCATTGCATGTAACCATCAACACAATCAACGGGACGTCTGACTGGGGTATTCCTCTTCCGAGCTAATAAAACATGATTATCCCAACTCTCCTATATCTAATTAAGATACTGATACATCACTTTATATCGGCCTGTTGTGACACCTCTAACAACATGAACAGGGTCGAGTGGCACAGGTGGGATGGTCTGAACCCTACCAAACTGTCTAAGAACCCTTTCAAGATGATAGGGTTCAACTACATCCAAACACTTCAAACAGCCAGTATAGAATGTGATCTCATGACATTGGTGATGTTGATGACAATGTCGATATGGATCCCAAGTAACCTAAGAGAGAAACACAAATGAAATCTTGATGAGTGACATGTAATAAGAAAACTTAATTAAACTAATATTAATTGGTATACCTCATCAAATGCCAATCTGTCAAGCTCCTCCCGTAACGCCTGTAGGTGTGATATGGTTGAGCCAGCTTCTCGACGAGGAGTCCATCAATGCACGTGAGGTAATTGTACAGTATATTCCATGTTTTGGTAAGGTCTAAATGGCCGGAAATGCTCATAAATCCATGTCTCCAACAATGTCATGTAACCAGCCATCTGTTGAACAGCTGATCTTGTGGCAAATCACAACTGTCGGTATAAATATGCCAATGCAGCTGCACTCCAAGCATATGTATGAATATCAGACAAATCCATCAACAACTGCAAGTACACAACAGGAACTCTCATCCCACTCTTGTCACTGAACAGTGTACATCCCAATAGAAATAGCAAATACGCTCTGACGGCACAAGCTATGGATTCCTCGTTGTTTGAATCTTTGCAACCACTGAATTTGCTTCGTAACCACTCTAGCTTCACTGATTGTCCCCTAGTAGATGATAGCTCCCCAGTTACTTCAGCATCATCAACTCCCAAGGCATCTACCATAAGCGCATGTGCATGTTGATCTGCCAAAGTTACAACACTAACTGATCTATCTGTGATAGGGATCCCCAAGATGGTACCCACATCATTCAATGTCATTGTCATCTCACCAACTATCAAATGAAAAGTATTTGTCTCTGGTTGCCATCGCTCAACAAATGCAGATATGACAATCCTATTCACGAACCGATATGTGCAATGGACCAAAGAAGTTAGGCTTGACTGTTGCACAATGTCTCTAAACCTTATATTGTTAGTTCTTGACCACCACCGCCACTCAAGAATCTTGGACGCATGATTATAACACCTTAAGGGATTCCTACATAAATAATTTTGTTCAATAAATAATTAAATGAAACAAACATGGAAAAAAAAATATACTACCTTTTGCTCCCATATAGCTGTTGCAATATGTGCCTTGAAGCTCTTCAGTACTGATGGATCTGATAGCCTCCCAGGAAACGGACCAGTGAGTACCTCCTTATCTTGATCTACATCAGCAACATCATCATCATCCCCTAAACCATTATCGATCACATCCTCTTCCAAGATTTGAGGTGCTTCCTCCAACACAATATCATTACCCCAACCCCGACCTCGACCTCGACCTCGACCACGACTAGTATTAGTTAATGCATAACATCGTCTCTCTGAGGAAATGAGTGGAATACGTGAAGGGTCATCCATTTCTGAAAATGAAACAAAAAACAATAAAGTTAACAGAAGTAACACTATTATAAACAGTACTTGATGTTTTGAGATTGGTGTAATCATACACATATATGCTTGATTGAAGGGTTAGTTGATTGCCCAAACAGTAATTGAGATGAGGGTAATATAAGTTTTATAGAGATGTTTAATTATCTGTTTAATTATTTGTCTAACAGTAATCCATACACATATATGTTTAATTATTTGTCTAACAGTAATTGAGATGAGGGTAACATAAGTTTTATAGAGATGTCGTATGGGACAATAACATAAAAGAATGGGGATATTGCATCCCATGTGCAATTTCTTAAGAATAAATTATATATGTAAGACTAGGAAAGCAATTAATCACCCCTTAGATTGGCAACAGCTAGGACTAGGAAAGCAATTAATTGCAAAGGGAAACATGGTCTGAGACAAACAATAATACAAACATGTTTTGTAAACAATATTATTGCAGGTTTAGCTTTAGAATTGCAATTGTATTAATCAGTGCATCCACAAGTATGAACACAAGGTAGCGTTATGGGGAAGGTTGGTTAGATAGGGAGTGCTACATAGTCAAAGATGGAGTGTACATTGGCTCTGCAATTCTAGTTTTTGTTTCCATAGGTTTGATTATTGTTTCAGACATTATGATAACTAGAAAGAGCCAAGTTCAGGAAGAATAAAAGGTCATTCACAATTTGGATGAATAAAATTGACTAGGAAGAATATAAGGTTCATTCACATTATTGTCTCCCTACATTAATGTTCAAAAAAAAAAAAAAAAACTGTTTGATAGTATCTGTCCTAACATATTATTATTGTTCGGCAATCTACATCTGAACATGTTTGACAGTCACCAAGCATACAAAATGATATTGTCCGAAAATCAAGTGTCGAACGAATGTTAAATGTTTAGGGTTCGAAAATCCAGTGTCGAACAGGAAACTGATTCATTCAAATACAAATTTCATGGCAATGGAAATAAGTATATAAAACCCTAAAATCAAAGCCAAATGATAACTCACCTACTGAATCTCCAATGTGAAGTTCCACCTGTGTTGAGCACCATCACCGATGACGTCTTTGATGAGAAAAACTGTGTTTTGAGCTATGATGTTCACCGGTTTGAACAGAGAATGGAGGGGGAGATGAATATCGTGGGTGTGGGGTGTGCGAGTGAGTGAGGGTAAAGATGGAAGTTTGTGTGTATATTGTTGTGGGTGGGTGTGTGAGTAAGGGTAAATATGCAAATTTGTGGTGTGTGACGAGCAAAATATTTATTTACCAAATTATTAAAGGTGTGCCTTTAGAAGTGGTTTGCCTTGAGATAAATTATGGTGTGTAAATAGAGGCTCCCCACACTTATCCACATTATTTTTTCAATATATATTTATTAATTTAATTATAAATTATTGTTCTCATTACACACACTTTATATTCTAATTATACACTAGCTTGTATCCTTATACACACACCACATAAATCCTCCATCCATACACCTGTACCTATTTTCAATTCAAACTCTCTTTCTACACACCTGATATTCAAACTTATGCTCGAGAAAAACAAAACCTAAAAACTAAAAATAAAATCCAGAAATAGTGTGTGTACAATGAAATGATTATTTATTGTTTAGTATGAACATAATGAACTGTGACGTACAGATTGAACAGTTTGTATTCATAATCTGTCACAGACATGAATGCAGAAAGCCCAGTGGAGGGCTTCAAGTCCATATATGTGCCAAGACCAAGAGACGAAGCATTGGAGGATCCTAAGCATGAAGCACTCTTAGTAGGAAAGTTAAAAGGAAGTACACTTTGTAATATAGTTCCTTCTTTAGCATCTATCTATACTGAAAATGATGTTTTTAAGTAGTTTTCTGAGATTAACAGTTTATACAAAAGCCAGCTAGTTCTTAAAAAGAAGTCCCAGGATAAAATTTTTGAATAAACTTGTGTTGACAAAGGTTCTCGGTAATATTCAAGAGTTCTTAGAAGAAATCGTCAAGTTTAACTCTCCAAAGAGCTTTACTAGTAAGTGTAAAATGGTTATTTTGATTTAGGATATAATTTCATTAAAATAATATTTCATTAAGTGTGTAGACAGAGGTAAGTAGGTGTGTGAAAATAATTTCCTTCAAAATAGGTATTATGGACAATTTTTATTATAGAGTTGCTATTAGGGGTGTTCACGGGTTCGTTGTGGCTGGAAAACCTCCAATCTGCCATTCGTCCACCGGATTGTGGATTGGAAAAAATCAATCCGCATTTGTCTACCAGATTGGCGGATTGATGCGAATCGGTTTGGCGGTTTTAAACTTTTACAATTTGAACATAATACAACTTGCTAATATTTTTTTTTTTTTTGGATAACAATTCAACTTGACATAACTAAAAGATATCAAGTAAATTGTTAAATACCAATAATAAATGCATACAAAAAAACAATATGCATTATCAAAACTATTTCACATTACTATTTTTTATTCAAAAACTATTTAATATGATTTTTTTTAAAAAAATGACAAAATTAAGCTTTATATTTTCCACTCAAAAATACAAATAATCAACACTTATCGTTTGATAAAGGGATTTCTAATTGAAAACAATTAAAAAACACAACAGAATTATCAATTTTTTTTTCTCAATTGAAAACACAAATAGAATATCTGAACAAATTGAAAACACAAAGTCTTAAAAGTTACTAGGGTGGTTGTGGTTTGGGGTTCAGTTGCGGCCAAAGGAATCTCAAATCTGCTATTCGTCCAAATTAGGCGAATTGAAAAAAAATCAGTCTGCAACCATCCATTCATCATCACGCATTCGTTCAATAATGCGACGGATTGGTTCGATCGGTTTGAGCGGATTGAAATATCCATTGTCCACCCTTGTTGCTATTAGCACTTACCTATTTTTTTATATCTCTATTTTTTGAACCTCCATTTTAGATCTTAATTTTAATGTATGGCTGCTATTAGTACCCCTGATTTCTTTGGACCCCCTTTAGTTTGAACTCCCACCCTAAATTCTAAATTCTAATAAGATTTCTTTGGAAACCTCACTTCATATTAATTTTACCCTATTCATAATACTATTACACCCAAATGTACACCCACATAATTTTGCACACCCTCTCATGTTTGAAGAATAACGAATCAATTGTCTCTTTCTCTCCCTCAGTGAATAAGGGTCCATCTCGTTCTCCTACTCTCAGTGAACGATGGTCCCTCTTTTTCTCCTTTTCCTGTCAGCCGGAAATCTCGTCGGAAATATTCTTGAGATACTCTTTCTCCTTCTCTTAAGTAAACCTCTAACTCCCTATTTACATTTTATTTTTTGATTTATTTCGGGGTAAAACCCCTTAATACATGGGGTTTTAGAAGGAAAAATCCTCAAAAAAAAAAAAAAAAAAAACACACTAAGGAAATTTTTTTATAAAATTGAACTTTCGGCATACCGGTATTGAACAAAATATTACTGTTTGGAACCCATCTATTGAATTAAATGTTTTAGTTTTGGAACTATATTACTAAACAAAACCTTAAATAGTTGACAAATTGTTGGACAATCTTCACTGTATTTAAATAAAATTAAATTCTGTTGTGTACTAAACAACAACCAAAATAAAGAAGAATAAAGGAAAGGAGAGAATTGTTTGATTACAAAAAATCAAACTCGAATATAAAATAAATAAATAAAAAAACAGGTTTTATTTGTTACAAAAACAAAATTAAAACTGATTTAAATAAATAATAATAACACTGAAAATAAATTAAATAACTACTTGATTTAATTTCTTCGAATTATAATCTGATCAAGTCCAGTGTTTGACACTGTGTCCTTAAGACAGATTCGTCATCTCCATGGTGCTTTCAGAAATTGGACGTCTATCTCCCAGGATGAAATGATCTACTACAAAACAATAGTAGCACTACAAATTGTTTGCCTTACGAACACACTAAGTTTTTACACTCTTTTTTCAAAAATTAAATGCAGGCAAAATGCAGAGATTTATAGCAGAGGATGGAGTACGAAAAATTGGAGTCAAATCCAAATGGGAGGCTAGTCTATTTATAGATGTAAAGGTGGCTATTGGTTTTGAATTGAATAGGCATTAGAACCCTGTTGCTTTGAATTCAAACAGATTTGAATCTGTTGGGTTCATAATTTAAACAGATACAAAAACGGAAGGGCCCTGTTTGGATGTACGTTAAAAACCAGACCAGTTTTTTGGGAAGGTCTGTTTGGATATAAGTAACCAAACTGTTTATTTCCGATTTAATTTTATACAAAATAAAAATTAAATTCAAATGTTTTTGGCCCAAAAAAATTAGTATTGGGCCGAACAAGCCCAACTTCACACCCCACACCCGCGCCAGGCCCAGCCCGCACCAGCCCAGCCGGCCGGCGGCGGCGGCGCGCGGTGATTTTTGGGTCCAATGGGTCTAGCCCATTTTGCCCATAACCTCTCCCTCTAAAACACTTGGGACCCCTTGGGGCACACCCCAAGTACCAAACCCAAGCCCTATAAACCCATTCAAAACCTTCTACCAAATCAATGTGGGACAAGCCATTTTACAACCTTAAGGAATTTCCACCAAAACTCCATTTCCATGGAGCACACTTTGGCTTCAATTTCCCATTCACTCGGTAATAGTTTTGAGCAACCAAATATACCACGTGAATCACAACGCGGCATAGAACGCGTTACCACTTTGACCCGTGAAAATCGACGCACGGGGCCTACCTAAAAAATGGACCAAACTTAAGAAAAAATTCTGATTTTACCCAGAATTTTATTACCATTTCCAACACAAATTAGTACCAAACAAGCTCAAATAAAACGACTACCATCGAAAATGACTAAGAATCACTAATGCATGATAGACAAACTTACCAATGCAATACCAACTTCATCAGAGTTGTTGTCCTCGTCCTTAATTGCTCTATAAGTATCAACAAATGGTGGAAATAACCACAAATGTAGATGAAAATTTGATTCGAGAGAAACTCGGAGTATGTAATAGGATTGTTTGAAATATTAACCGATTTGGACATAAAAATGGTGATTACTGCTTTGTTAAAAAAATGGTGATAAAGAGGAATAAGTTTAGGGTTTAGGATGGTGATAAAGAGGAATACGTTTAGGGTTTAGGTTGGTGAGAAATATGTTTAAGTGGTGGAGATGTGTGTACAATATTGTAGAGTGTTATTCTAATTGTCTTCATTTGGTGGATGTGTGCTCCATTAAAAGTTATTTTTTAATGCAATTTTACTTCAAGATATAATTGTAACAAGAAAAAAGTAAGGATTGGAGGGTCCAAAAAAATTATGTAGGTGCTAGTAACAACTCTCTTTTTATTATTGATATCATCAAAATTCGTAGACTTAACGGAGTTGTGTGTTTGATTTGAGTTTTTTGGATTAAGTTTTTTAAAAATTGAGTTTTTTGGTTTTCGTATTTTTTTTAGTTTTTAGTGAATATTTTTAAATTTAAACATTTTTTTAGATGCACCTTACTTAGATATATCTAAAAAGTAAAAATTTGTGAAAAAATGTTTTAAAAAATTAATAAATATATAAAAATACAAAAAATGTATTGAATTCTCATTTTTTTGTTTGTATTTTTGGCGTTTAATAAATTTTTAGAAAGTTTTTTTTCACAATTTTTTTTACCTTTTAGGTATATTTATATTAAGTATGTCTAAAAAGTAAAATAAAATTACTTAAAATATTAAAAAAATTTAGTAAAAACAAAAAAAAATACGAAAAAATAAGAAACTAAAATTTACTGAAAAGTGTTTTTAAAAAAGAGCAACCAAGCATATGATTTGAAATCTCAGGGAGTGAAGTATAATTTCTCAAACACCACCAAGGGGGAATCTGTAATAGAAAAAAATCTGAAGGTTGGTGTAATTTATCCCCAAACAAAGGAAAATGAGTCGGATAATATATTTTTTTTGACAAAAGTCGGATAATATATTTAAAGTTGACTCAAAACTCACTTGTCTAAGCAGCCAATGTGGGATTGCGGGAATGCAAATAATAAACTATCTATTTTTTAATAAAAAGCATTCTAACACCACACCACTCACATGCTAGTTCCTTTTAATAAGATTTATTAACTATTAATTTAAAGATAACATTTACCAATAAAAATAAATTAGAAAAAGCCTCAAGCCTCTTAAGTAGCGTTTGATTCACATGAATAAGATAGCATGAAATCATCATTTTATTAAACTCATATTTAGTTAGATTAAAATAATAATGATAAATATATTATAAATAGAATCATTTTCCACCATTTAAAGGGAATGTTCATTTTACAAGAAAGTCAAAGAAATCTTTATTTCATTACATCCTCTCTCATTCTAATGAATCAAATAGAAAATTAGTGTTGCTTAAAAAATATTTGTTTATTCATTTAAAACAAGCAGTTGATCAAAAGCCGACTTACCCTTCCTTGAAGCGAATGTATTCATTTAAATTTTAAACCTTTTCCATAAACTAGTGTTGCTTAAAAATTTTAGATTAAAAATTTGTTTATTTGAAAAATTAATCAAATAATTGATGCCATGGTTAAAATTGATATATTTATTTCATGTAATTCATGTAGCCGGCCCTATTTGATAGGATTTAAAACTTGATTTGATTTGGTTTGGTTTAAAGTTATAAAAAAGAAAAAAAGGGTGAAATTTCGTTGTTCAACACGTACAATGAGATCTCATTGTGTGAGTAAAATTTCGATTTTAAATTTTACAATGTCATATTTAATATTGATTTTATTCGAAAAATCTCAGAAAAAGATTGCAAATATATAAATATTTCAAAAAACGGACAAGTAAAATTAAAGTTTTCATATTTTAAAGTTCGAACATTAAAAAAGTAACAAATAAGTAATAAAAAAGTGTTTGCCATACTCAACATGAAATTAAGTTTATACGACTCTAAAATTGAATTTATGACCTATTTAAAGATATATATAGATCATATTCGAGTTGTTAAATTTGGGAGATGAATCATTTTTCATATATATATATATATATAGATTAACATTCATGTACAATTATATGGTTGGATGGACTGGTCATTAAAAAAAAATCTAACAAGATACTTTTCAATTTCAAAGAATATCCATACTATTATTATGATGGAATATCATATATATATATAGCTTAACATTCATACATAATTATATGGTTGGTGTACGGGGAAGAAATAATTCTCTTCATATAATCCTGTTGACTAAGTCCACGCTCCTCCGTACGATGGTCGCTTTTGTCCCTGAAAACACAAACGTGAGCTAGCCGGCGGTGTGTGCCGGAAACCTCTCCGATGCCTAAGTCAGAAAACTTGACAAATAGACAAAGCTCATGTATTCAGGAAGCAAATTGTGTGTTGTGTTATGTTACCTCCTCCAAGGTGATGCTTGTGAGCTTTTATAGATTTCGAGTGGCACAATCCTAGTAGGACTTTTATTTCTCCATGCAGAGTCCTCCTAGGATTCATACTCCTAAAGGATAATGCTTATCCTTTTACACCCCCACTGCTCAAACCAAGTAGGATGTTTTTATCACGGCCGAACTACCTACAACGAAGTAAAAACTGGCTATGCTGAGCCACAAAGTAAGCCGAACTATCCTTAGTTCGGCCTTTCCCTTTATTCTTCCTTATCTCGGTTCTCGCCTGTTCAACCCATGATGCGTTTGGACCGACCAATGACTTGACCGGTATAATTCTAAGACCGACATAACTTCAAGGCCGGTCTTAACTTCAAGTTGCTCCCAGACCGAAGTACATTTATAATCCTATAACCGAAGTAACTTTATCTCTTCTTAGGCCAGAGTAACTTTATCTTTCTTAGGCCGGAAGTAACTTCTCGGCCCTTTCCACCCAGTCCTTCGTACTTTGGGCCACAAAGTTCACCTCATAGCTCGCCCAATTTTTCACTAAAAATTACCCTCTCAGTTGGATGGACTGGTCATAAAAAAAATCTCACAGATTCTTTTCAATTTCAAAGAATATCCATACCACTTATGATGATGGAATATCATATATAAAAATTCTGGAAGAATATCTATTCTTCATCTACCAAAAATTTTATGGTTTAGGATGCATAGTTTTCAAACTAAATTTGTATCATTTTCAGTGATTTTAACGAGTAGGAAGTTAATAATATGTTGCCAACAGGTCAATTTTTTGATTTCTTAGGAATTGAACAACTAAAATTAATCCCATGACGTGATGCTTTTTGTATTACTTTTTTTTGATATATCTGTTGCGTTAATATGTTGCCACCCACATGTCAATTTTTGACTTCTTTAGCATGGAACAACTAAATTTAATCCCATGATGATGATGTTTTTTTATATTACTCTTTTTGATATCTCTGTTGCGTTAATATGTTGCCACCCACATGTCGTTTTTGACTTCTTTAGCAATGGAACAACTAAAACTTAATCCCATGATGATGATTTTTTATATTATTCTTTTTGATATCTCTGTTGCGTTAATATGTGGCCACCCACATGTCAATTTTTGACTTTTTTAGCAATGGAACAAAACAACAACTAAAATTTAATCCCATGATGATGATGTTTTTTATATTACTCTTTTTGATATCTCTGTTGCGTTAATATGTTGCCCACCCACATGTCAATTTTTTACTTCTTTAAGAATTTAACAATTAAAATTTAATCCCATGACGATGATAGTTTTGGTATAATTCTTTTTGATATCTCTGTTACTTTATTAATTTTTCTCGTAAAAGTATCATTTTGTTTGGGGGAAAATGAATAAATAAAAGGCACACTACATTCGAAACATAAACAGGAACTTATAATATAATAGTCTTTTGCGCAGGAATAAGAGGACATATATCTAACCCCCTCATAATCGATGAACACTGAGAATGTCCTGTTACAATAAACCAAAAACAACAAATTTGTTCTTCAAATTATAACCTTAACAAGTTATAACATGCTCTCCAACTTGTTCATTACAAGAAGGAAGCTTTTAATAAAACATTAAATCTCTTCATCCTAAAACTCCTCAACAGACTTATAAGGGCCTTGGTCGAATATGAACTAGAGTCCAAGATACCTTCTTCGCTGTGGAATTTGGTCGATCTTCTGAGACTCTTCGGGACTTAGCATCCAATCAAATATGTCAAGATTTTCTTTGATCCGCTCTTTGTTCAAGCTCTTCACAAGTACGCTATTGCAATCCCGGATTTTACCCTTGTTGTATAGTGATCCGGACATGCGTCCGTGGATGTTGGTAGTTGATCATTATGTTGTTTACATCCTTTCTTACTTTGTATTTGAGTTATAGGATGTGTTGGGCAGGTTTGTTACAGGTTGGTTGAGTTTAGAAACCAAAACTAGTTGCCCAGATTTTGACTGTCCGCTCGAGCGGGGGTTTTGACGCTCGAGCGGGGAATACACCCATCCAGTATTTCCTGTGCAGAGTTGGACGCTCGAGCGGGGGATTGGCCGCTCGAGCGGGAGGTTGTGAGTGACGCTCGAGCGGGGCTTCGAGCGCTCGAGCGGGGACCTATTGTGTCGAGATGCTGGGAGAGTGCATCCGGCGCTCGAGCTGAAGTTTGGCCGCTCGAGCGGGAGTCTGTGAGTGCCGCTCGAACGGGGGTTTGGACGCTCGAGCGGGGCGACTGGGTTTAAGTTCCGAGTTTTGACTTTTCAAATCACTTTTTCACTTTCTCTTCTCTCTCCTACTTTTCTAAAAACACCATTGTTGATCCTCTCACTCTAGGACTCTACCTTCTCTCTAGGTTTTGATCTAGTAGCAGTGATTTGCTCATCTTTGGCCTTTACAAAAAAGTTGTTGATCGTCGAGGACTATATCTTGATCCGAACCTTTCGATTTTTGGAGCACGTTGAGTTTTGCCATCTTCTCCCTTGGGGCTCCGGATTTGAGGTAGGGATATCCTACTCCTCTCTATGGATTTTGTCTTTAAATTTTAGTATTTTGAGATGTTGGGGTTGGTTTGGTAATTTTGTGAAAGTTTGGGGCTTTTGTGTAATTTTACAAAAGTTAGGGTTTTATTTATAATAAACCTAGATGCATGTTTGGCATAGAGAAATGGAATAAATGTTATCATTGATGAAAATGGGACCTTAAGGGTTATAATGTTAATTATGGAAAATGTCCTAATTACATTGTTTGATTAATTGGGTTAATTAATCGTGAGAAATGAGGTTATGAAATAGGAATGTTGAGATTGGGAATGTATGGAGTTAAAGGGTGTAGTTGAATTATTTATCACTCACCGAAATGAAATGTTGATTGAATATTCATTGGTGCATTTATTTTCTGTTTAGAAATAACTTCTTTGGGCTATCAGTGGAGGATAGTCGTGATTGTTGTAGACAATGCATGATGATTAGGTAAACGAAAACTAATCAATGGAATGTGTCATGGAATTTGACGGTTGATAGAATACATTAACTGTATGTATTGAATGATGGTATATAGAACCAATGTGTTTGTATACGTTATGTGTAGAGGAGGAGATGGGGGATGTACTCCGCGGTTTAGGAGAAGATGGGGGATGTACCTCTAAACCGGATAGTATCGGGAGGAGATGGGGATGAACTCCGTAGATACAGCTCATATGCTTGTCTAGAGAAATGAAGATAGAGCTCATATGCTTATCTTTAAGAAGTGTAGATACAGCTCATATGCTTGTCTAGAGAAGTGAAGATAGGGCTAATATGCTTATCTTTGTGAAATGTGGATGTAGCTTATATGCTTATCTGTGAATGTGGGATATAGTTCTTGTAAATATCTATTGTGATGGTGATATAGCTAATATGCGTATCTATTGAAAAAGAGAAAATGAAAAGTAACTTGACTTTGACTCTAAAGTCGTTTTAACGGAAGTGGTTTTATGATGTTCTATATTGCCATCTAGCATATGCTAATCTCTTAGTCATGTTCTTGTTTTATATTTCTACTGCGCTCTGGCTCACTTCCTATTATGGAATTATCATTTTCATGTGCATAACATCTATCTCTTCCATGGTCATTAGCTTGGAGGCTGATCCGAGCGATTTCTGTTTAGTTCTTTTGACTGTATTCAATGTTATTCAAGCCAAGTTCTTATATATATATTAGCACTCTTTGTTGCTAACAAGTGTTAAACTTGTGTATTATATATCTAAGCCCGATCTATCTCTTTTATATATATATCTATATATATCTCTGATAATAGAAGCGAATGTGAATTTGATATGTCAAATGAGTTCTTACATTGATGGTAAATTTATTATTTTGATCTATCTATATCTTGCTATTCCAAGAGCGTACCCGTTCGATATATCTTGTATCTTGATATTATTAGTATCTATTATGCGTTTGTCCCTTGGTAGAACTTAGATGTAGTGTCATATCACGGTTAATTTATCTATATTATATATAATTGTCTATTATTATTATCTCTGGTTCGGTATCTCTTATATATCTATCTTATCAATGCCCGTTTCTGACCTAACTCTAGTTCTAATCTCTCTTGGGACTATCACTGATCCGGGGAAACACAATCTATATATCATGTTTATGTCTCTATTATATATCTCTATTGCATTAGACTTTACTTGTTTCAGGGTTCGAGCACATGTTCATTAATTTGCTAACGTCAGTGCCACTTTTATTATGGATGTCTATATGAGGAAGACGTGTGCTACGTTCCTTGGAGACTCTGCGATTGGGCTATAAGTTACCTTTTATCGAATGAATCCTTATATCTATATATTGCCAGCCCATATCTCTCTATCTCTCTATGCCGGCCATCTTTCAACAGGCCAATGGTCTTCTACTATATATATTATTACTATATCTTTTGTCTTATCTCTATATTCTGTTGAATCATGTCAGCTGACTTCAGTATTGCCTTTCTTCTGAATATGTCTCTTAGTTACTTTCTCTCTATCTCTCTTCTATGAGCTTATTCGTATTCTCGCTAAATAGAGCCTGCTGCTCTCTAGGCTCAGAGAAGTGCTAACTAGTAGCAAACATGAGTAAGCACCGTTCACGACAGTCTTGCATATCCAGAGGACGCGAGCACTGAACCCTGACCCTTTGAGCATCTCTTCCAGCTAAAGGACCAGCCGACCCACCTAAATTATGGTGAAACGAGAAGCTCTTTACGTGTTCGTGTACATGGGACGTTTTTTTTAAATGACTTCTTCAGCGTAGACGTTCTTCTCATTCTTGCTCACCAGCTCGGCAAAGCTAATCGGTATACAGCAGTACACCTCGGCTTCCTTTAAACAGCAGGCTTCAGTGGTCCGACTTATGCATACCACTTTACCATCCTTCTAAGTTTGCCTACCTGAACTGTGCGTCGTCATGAATACGCTGTGCCTATGAGTCTTTGCATCGGAAGTTGAGCCGCCCTCAAGTTGAGAGTTGCGGTCTTACATCGAGAGTAAAATAGACACCTGCAGTATTGATGATGCCTGCTCCATATGAAAATTTATTGATGCAGGCAAGAGAAGGAAAGCAGAGGGCTCCAAGATGGGCCAGTATGCGCCAGGCGCTGATGGCAAGAGCATCAGAGCGTTATAACCCTCACAGGTCCTCAGGTGCAGTTTTCTAGATCGATCTTTCCAGGCCAGTCAGGCTCCGGAGAGAGTGGTCAGTGGGGATTTCAACTAGTTTTACCAAGTTTGGCCAGCTGTGCTCAAAACCAAGTTCGGTTTGCTCCCCGCAAGAAGGGAGCCGGGGTTTTTCAGTTGTGGAGACCCCTTTAAACACCTATCTGTCACTGAGGAGCACTCCTCATATAAAGAAGTTCTTATAGTATAGTAGAATCGTGTCGCGTGTTTCTTATTGGGGGGGTGTTTATAGACAGGGACCGCCGTGGGTTGTT
>NW_021035225.1:0-13388 GCF_004153795.1 Camellia sinensis
TCTGAGACGGACAAATAGTGTAGTTTGTTTTTATATATATATATATATATATATATATATATATATATATTATATATATATATTTTGTGTAAATAACATTAACCTTAAGCTCATTTTTACCCAGTAACTATTGTCGTCACTGTACATAAACACATCCAAATTGCATTTTACACAAACAGTAAACACAACATAACAACAATTCGTCCATCATTACAAACAACACAAAAATGAAATTTCAAAGCATAATACGACTTACAAACCAAATCACTGACAATGTTAGTTCAACATCATACATTCACATACCTAATGCCATTGCAGAATGACACCAAATCACTCACGAAGTTAGTTCACCAATGTTACTGTCTCACCGACGTTCAGAGTTCACAAATCCTTTGCTCTAAGTTAGTTCACCAATGTTATTGTCTCACCGATGTTTAGAGTTCACTGATCCTCTATTCTCACGGCCAACAGCTTCTACAAATGTTACTGCTGCGTACGTCATTCTGGGTTTCTAGGGTTTTTGTGGGTCATGTCTTATGTTAATGTGGGATTGAACACTGGTGGGTCAAACACTGCCAAATATGAATATTCAATCACACCGGCTGAGGATCCCAATCACTAACGTTGGGATACAAACCCAGAATCTTCCATAATATCTCGTCTGTTTTGTTCGGGATGGAGGGAAAACATAAAAAAGGCTATAGTAAGCTTTTGGGCATTTTGGTCACTTTAACATTACTAAAAACTCACAATTACCCCCTGCCAACCAAAAGGTCTCATGTTAATTAAATGTATATATATGTAATTAACGTTCAAACAGAACTTGTTAGTCTACAAAATAAAAGGTATGACCAAATGAAAATATTAACATTTGAAATTTACTGGTGCTTTCTCCTAAAATTTTATCTTTATTGAATTTTAAATTTTTAAATGTAATATTTTTATATTACATATTCGTTATTTATATAAAATTTATATATTTAGTGTCTACTCATTAAAATCTATCAAATAAAGACCAATATTGAATATAAAATTATAGAGATATGAAAAAATAATAGTTTTTTGGTGAAACAACTGTATGAAACATTGCTTTGCGAAAATGAGAAATTTCTTAATTTTAAAATTGAAAAAAATTAAGAAATTTATTAATTTTGAAAATTGAGAAATTCTCAGTTTCATACAATTAAAAAAAAAAATTAACATTTTTTCTTTATAAAATTTTATATTTAATAGTGGTCATCATTGTATAAATTCCAAAAATAAAAAAATGTATTAAAAATGAATGTGTATAATAAAAGTTATTAATTTTTAATGTTTTGAAATAGCAAAAATAAAAATAAATATCATTGCAGTTGGGAGATTTTTTATTTTTATTTATTTTATTTTTTGCCTCAGCAAAAAGAAGTTCATTGATGCATCAATAAAAAATACAATATCTAAGGATACATCAAGAAAACAAAGATGCAAAGGGAGGGAGCAAAAAGCTTGAGATGAATTCCAGTTAGGTTGGCATCTATCAAAAAGCAAACTCATGTGAGGCATGGCGAAGTAGTGTCACAGCATAGTTGTGATTGGTAAAAGGAGTGAGTAAGAGTGAAATCAAAATTTTATCACTACAAGAGTTAAAAGATCAATAATATTTTACTAAGCCCTATATTAGTAGACAAACACACATGTTTGTACAATATGTTATATAAATTATATATAATATGTATAAATTAAATAGGTGGCCCTTAAATTATTATTATTTTTGGCTGGACTTTAACCCTTGGATTAGAATCTTTTATTTGGACCATTAGATTAAAACTAAAAACAAAACCCTACCTTATCTATTCTTTTCTTCCCTCTCTATCTCAGACTCTCATTTTATTTCTTCATCAGAGTTGAAGAACAACGGAGATACAAGGGCCACGAACACAACCCATTATCCTCTTAGTTATTCGGCTTCTCCCATGATGAAGCAATTATCACTCGGCTCCATAATCCAATGACTATTCGGCCTATTTATTATATTCGGCCTCCGGATCATGCAGGATAGGGCCGAATAATGTCTATCTCCTAGGCCTCCAAGTGTATATTCAGCTCATCTGACTCTGCTATTATTCAGCTCCCACAATATATATTAGCTTAAGTATGTATGTTTGATAGTTGTGCTCGTTTTTATTTATTTATTTATTTATTATTATTTTTAATATAACATGACAACTTGCCCTGCATACTATTGCACTACAATGTGAAAATTTATTTTCCAATTTAATGGGTAAGGAGAAATTGAGGCTTTTGGCTCTTTTAGAAAAAAGTTAATTTTAGATTTTTTTTAATAAATCATATTTTTTTTATCAATATTATTAGTAAGTCCTATCAAATTTTAATATGTATGACAATTAAGTCCTATTTTGTATAATTTATTTTCAAAAAGTTTACTTTTCCTTAATGGTATGTTTTATTTCAATGTTACCCTTCTTATTAAATTATTAATAATAATTGTATTAAAAATTTTAATTTAATTAAAATTTGTAATTGAAAAAAATGTAAAGAATTACATAAGAAATTCATAAAAAACAATTTGATCAAAAGATTTACAACACAAGATTAATCATTTTTGTTGTCTTTCACTATCAGAATTAAATTGGTAAACAAAACCAAAATGCCTATTATTTTATTAATATTTTATTAAATGTGAGACCACAGAAAACTATGAATCTTATGTCTGTGTTTTTTATTTAAGAAAATTTACTTATTTTTAAAATTTTAAAATATATTTTTTATAAAATTGTTATTCACATTTTAATGTGAAATGTAAACTTGGAATAAAATATTGTAATTGAGAAATTGAACTTTGGGTGGCTCTAAAAGCATCCTATAAATTCGGTTGGATACCCTATTACTCAAAACACCTCATTCCCATATTTAAATATTGTATTTTTTCTTTCAACACCCCAAAAAATTTTAATCCTACCCTCACTCTCCCTGATGCTCTTTTCCCAGCCATTTATGTTGCTGGCCTCCATCATTGTCATTGTTGCCTCCCAATTCCCCCCCACTTTCTACGCCATCCACAGTTTCCTCTCCCCATCTTCCTCTTCTCCTCCTCCCATTCTTCTTCATACTTTCAAAACCCCTAGATCTAGGGTTTATAGAGGGGCTGAGAGAGGTTTCGCGACAGAGGGGGAATTCACGGTGGATAGGGTGTTGGTTTAGGGTTTTGCGGCTACAAGGGTATTGCAAAAAAGAGAGGAACAACAGAAGAAAAGAGTTGCGATAGGGGAGTGGAGTTTGCAACGGGGTGAGGGACAACCATGGAGGGTAGTTGCAATGGGTAAGGGGGTTGGGTTAGGGTTTTGCAGAAGAAGAAGAAGAAGAAGAAGAAGATACATCAGAAGAAGAACAAACGGTGATGGGTAAGAGTAAAAAAAAAAAGAAGTAAAAATGAGAAGAGCAGGTGGCGATAAAGAGGAGGTGACGGCGAATGGCTTGCCGGACTAGAGGGGTGGCGACAAATGGTTGGCAGGAGTGGAGAGGAGCCAGCTACAGTATAAAAGAGCGGTGGGAGCTAGGTTAGGGTTTTGGAGTTTTTGGTAATTTAGGCTAAGTTTGGCATGATTGAAAATAGATAAAAAGTCAAAACGTCACTATCCTATTTAAGTCACATCATCTTATTTAAGTCACATCACCTCTCTAACACATCATTTCAAACTCAACTCAAACCCAACCCATATTTCATAAAAAGTCAAAAAGTGCACTTATTTAGTCTTCCCCAACTAGGCCTTAATTTAAGAGTATATTGGTATTAGATTTTTTTTCTCCTAAAAATTGAGGTGTCTGAACAAGTTTATAGGGGTGCACTGAGAGAGGTTCCCTTGAACTTTTTGGGAACAAGTTATCAAAAAGAGGAATTGTCCACAATAAATTGATGGGACTCTTTTTTTTTTTTTTTGTTTTTTTTTGGATCGGTAAAAGAAAACTTTATTGATGAAACACATATAAAGTATGATGAAATACATCAATAAAGAGGAGTTTGGAGCTAGCTTAAGCTCCAATCTCCTAATCGGTGAGATACCAACAAACAGAGCAAAAACAAAAAAAATAGCAACAAACAGCAATAACTAGCAAACAAAAATAACCAAAAGTTGTAGCCACTACTGAGCAAAGTAGACCAAAACAAAAGCAGACCAACAAAACAACTGAGCAATCCTTTAAAATCCAGCTTCTAGCAGCATAACAACCTGTAGGGCAAAGCAGACCAAAATAGATTTGTTCAACCATCACCCCTTTTTAACACGTATGAAGGTATTGAGGATTATGTTAGTTCAAACGTTCATGGTAAGACACAGCTAGTAGAGGAAGGTAGAAAGGAAGATGCTGATGATGCCATGGCCAATGAAGAAATTGAGATAGAGGAGATGGCAATCTGGGATATGACAGCTTGGTGGCAGGATAGAGGTGAGATAGAGGTGGATGGCAGGTGAAAGGTAGTATCCGTAGTTACAAAGTCTAAAGATTGCCTGGGAAATCAAATGTGGTAGGTAAATGTATAGAGGAATCATTGTTAAAGGAGGAGGGTAGGCAACTGCAGAGGTGTAATCATGATGCTCAGAAAGTAGATGGTCAAATTGTCACACATGGTTTTGTTTTGAGTCTTAATGGGACTTAACGAGAGAGGCCAGGTATTTACTTAGAGATCAATTTGGGCAAAGATCATTCCATAAGCCATCCCAATGGGCCAGGAGCTGGTAGGTTAGATCTGAAGGGCGTAGGACTGGCCAATGAAAGCAAAAAGTATGGGCCTGTTATGGTGGGCTCTAAGTCATATGTGAGTAATACTTTAAGTTCCTTTTATAGTGAATCTATTAATAATCAACTGAAGAAAGGGACAAGGAGTGGGAAGAATAGTAATGGCTTAAGAAACCAGACAATAAATGAAGGCTTTTCTGGATTTGTTAGAAGGATAGGGCAGAGAGGAACAGGGCCAAGCAAAGGTACCCCAAAAATTGTAGTGGTTAGAGCTACGACAAAAGTGTTATCAAGGTCATTCTCAGAAAAGTCAAAATCCATCTGTGATGATGGAAGATTGAAAGAGGCATAGAAAACTTTACAACTAGGTAAAAGGTTAGGGATTGCAACAAAGGGCCAAGATGATGAAATAATACAAAAATTACTCCTATTTGAGGAAGATGATATGAAGAGATTGGAAGAGGGGAATGGCAAGTGTGTCAATTCCTATGCGGGTAGTCTGCAGTTATTAATGTATGCCGTTATGAAGATGTTAAGCTGGAATATCAGTGGGGTTGGAAGACCTGAGAAAAAAAGACAGATCAAGAAACTCTTATATGATAGAAAAATTTATATGGTTCTACTTGTAATCTTAATAGTAAAATAGGGCTTATTAGTAATTCTTCCCTTAATTTTTTTTAGCTTTTTGAGAGATATCTACGAATGGTATGACTTTATTATTATTATTATTGTTGTTGTTATTATTATTATTATTATTATTATTATTATTATTATTATTATTATTATTATTATTATTATTATTATTATTGGTTAGCTTTTACCACCCTATTTTGGACACGAGACCTTTTGTCCTAAATTACTGTTTCCTTGTCTTAAAACAGTTGTAATTATTGAATTATGTAATTTTGCATTGGATCGACTAGTCCTTTCCAAAGAAGTGCAGAGAAGCTTCATTTTGATAAGCTTAAGACCATCTCCAACGGTTCACCAAATTTGGAATCAAATTTAAATTTTGGTGAAAAAGTTACTGTTTGGTGCTCCAACGGTTGCACCAAATCGGTATCAAATTGAGAATTCACCAAAAAATTCATTAAAGTGAGAACAACGTATAGATTTCATCAAATTACTGTGCGCGACCGTTAAAGGAGAGGAACCGGTCAACCAGCCCATTGCCCGGCCGGTTGACCAACCGGTCGACCACAAAAAGGTTCAAACAGTTCAAATTTATGGGTTCAAAAAATAAAATAAAATTGCCTTACCGTTCGACCAGCCGGTCCACCACTAAAAGGTTCAAACAGTTCAACTTTATTGGTTCAAACAATTAAAAAAAAAAATATTTTCCTTTTATTGGCCGGTCGACCAACCGGTTGTCCCGGAATAGATTTGATAAAAAGTGAACCATTGGAGCCGTCTGTATCAAATTGAGAAAATTGTGATTTTTTTTACTCAAATTTGGTGAAAAATTTGATGAACCGTTGGAGATGCTCTAAGTTCAACTTGTATATAAGTTTTGACTTCTAGAATATACATAATGCATCCATAGTGTGGGGATGTATTTTCTGAATACCAACACATGGCAAGGTTACGCCGACGTGTCAGCCGAGGTGCCACATGTCCTGGTTGTGACGCCGAGGTTATCTCGGCAAGGCCGAGATAGGAGGATAAAAGATAAGGGACAAGAGTCCTAGGATAAAGAGTAGACTTTAGTTAGGATGAGGATAAAACTCTTTGGGAGTTTATCTTTATCTCTTGTGAAATCCAAAGTAAGCATTGAATAGGAGTCCATAGAAGCCAAGCTTCTAGTAGGACTGGGATTGAGTTAACTATAAAAGAGAGGCACCCTCGTGGGTCTAAGGTACGCAATTTTATGCTTTGAGTAATGAGTTTAGCACTTGAATATCTTTGAGAGATATAATGACTTGATCGTCGGAGTGCCCCCGGGTGGAAGAGCCACGCCGGAGCCTTTTCTTCTGTTACAGGTTAGTTGAAACCATCTATTCTGCCGGTACTCTCCAGCTGATTACTAGACGGGCAGTGGGGTCAGAAAATCACCCACACAATTTGCGCCGTCTGTGGGAAACTTAGAAGAATAGATGGCCAGTAACGTATAGAAGGAAAACATTGGGGGCGACACTCCTACTGGGAGTGGCAGACCAATTGACCTTGACATTGAAGGGGACAACCACAATGCAGAAACTCATGGCCAGGGCGACGGAGAGAAAGACGTCGGCTAGGAAGGTGACGCACCAAAGACAACAGATCGAAGCGAGATACTACAACGAATGGACCTCCAGGTATGAAAGAATAGATACCTGCGGAGGAACGAAGTGGCTTCCAGAAGGGATGCAAAGACAGGGGGGATGAGCGCTCCCAAGGAGATAACATTCAAGTATAGAAGAACTCATCCTGAGTGAGCAGATCCTGGATTCCAGATCCTGGATTCCGGACCGAGAAAGACATGATCTCAACCTAGACAAGTAGGCCCGAGAAGACGGAGCTCAACCTAAGTGAGCAGATCCCGAATCCTAGAAGACATGATCTCGGCCTATGATGAGTAGGTCAGAGAAGAGAAGAGCTCAACTTGAGTGAGCAGTCCAAGATTCTAGTAGACAAGATCTCAGCACTTAAGTCTGAAAAGAGAAGAGCTCAGTGAGGCAAATCTCAGACCCCAAAAAGATAAAAAAGAAAACACACAAGGTTGGACTGCAGTTAGCCAGGTTGAAAACCTTTTATAAGTTCGCAAAAGGATATGTGGAAGCCATGCGGGGGGTTAGAGAGAAGAAATATGTTTACCACTTGTGTGAAATTTGTAACGATTTATAAGGTTGGTTAAACCGAGATGATTGTTTCACTGTTGAAATTTGCAGCAATGTTACAAGTGGTTAAACCGATATGATGTTTATCACTTGTTGAAATTTGTAGCAGTTACAAGTTGGTTAAACTGAGATTGATATTTACCACTTTGTTGAAATTTGTAGGCAATTTACAAGTTGGTTAAACCGATATGATGTTTACCACTTGTTGAAATTTGTAGCAATTTACAAGTTTTTTAAACCGAGAGTGATGTTTAACACTTGTTGAAATTCTGTGTGAATTTACAAGTTGAAGTTAACCATGTGATATTTAACACTTGTTGAAATTCTTGTTAATTTACAAGTTGAAGTAACCGAGATGATGTTTTAACACTTGTTGAAATTCTAGTGAATTCACAGTTGAAGTTAAACCGATGTGATATTTAACACTTGTTTGAAATTCTGTGTGAATTTACAAGTGAAGTTAAACTAGATGCTGTTTAACACTTTTGAAATTCTGTGTGAATTTACAACTTGAAGTTAAAACCGATGTGAATATTTAACACTTGTTGAAATTCTGTGTGAATTTAACAAGTTGAAGTTAAACCGAGATCGATGTTAAACACTTGTTGAATTAAACTGAGGTCATGTTAACACTTGTTGAAATTCTGTGTGAATTTACAAGTTGAAGTTAAACCGAGATGATATTTAATAGTTGTTGAAATTCTGTGTGAATTTACAAGTTGAAGTTAAACCGATGCGATATTTAAACACTTAAAAATTCTATGTGAATTTACAAGTTGAAGTTAATCGAGGTCATATTTAACACTTGTTGAAATTCTGTGTTGAATTTACAAGTTGAAGTTAAACCGATGTGATATTTAACACTTGTTGAAATTCTGTGTGAATTTACAAGTTGAAATTAAACTCAGTAATGCTTAACGCTTGTTGAAATTTGTAAGCAATTTACAAGTTGGAGTTAAACCGAGATAATGTTAACTTCACTTGTTGAAAATTTGCAGCAATTACAAGTTGAAGTTTATAGCAATTTACAAGTTGAAGTTAAACTCAAGTAATGCTTAACGCTTGTTGAATTGTAGGCAATTTACAAGTTGAAGTCAAGCCAAGATAAATTGTTTATCTTCACTTGTTGAAATTTGTAGCAATTTAAAGTTGAGTTAAACGAAGTAATGCTTAACGCTTGTTGAAATTTGTAGCAATTTACAAGTTGAAGGTTAAGCCGAGATAATTGTTTTATCTTCACTTGTTGAAATTTGTAGCAATTTACAAGATGAAGTTAATCTGAGATAATTGTTTATCTTCACTTGTTGAAATTTGTAGCAATTTACAAGTTGAAGTTAAGCCGAAATAATTGTTTATCTTCACTTGTTGAAATTTGTAGCAATTTACAAGTTGAAATTAAGCCAATATATTGCTTATCATTTTGTTATAAACTTGAGGAAAGTTTATAACCTTTATATGTTTATCCTTGTTGAAACTTATAAACAATTTATAGGACAAATACTTGTCGAGATAAATTATGGGGTGGCATAACCGAGGTATGTTACCCCGAGAATATTGCACAAAGAAGAAAGAGTACATACATATATGCAGAATATTCTAAGTATAGAATCATACGAAGGCAAAGAAGAGAAGACAAGAGTACAAGCATTCAATAAAAGAGAAAGTTGTATTAACATTCAAAGTAAAAAGGGGGCACATCAGCCTTACAAAGAACATACATCATTCCCTAAGATAAAGAAGCAAGGAAAGTACAAGTAAGAAGAAGACTGAAAGCTAAAGCTTATCTCCTCCAGATTGTTGAAATTGAAGATCAGATACCACCTCGGCTCCTTTTCTGCCGCTATCTTGGTGTCAATTTCTTGGAGAGTTTGTTCAACAGTCTTGACCTCAGAAAGGGATGTCGGGTGGTGCGATGTCGGGAACAGCTTCTTGGACAACCTCATCACCTTCCTCATCCTGGTCAAGTCTAGGACTTGTTCATTCTGAGGAGGGGACTTGGCCCACAGCATCTTTTGACTTTCTGACCAAAGCCTCATCCTCTTCCTCACTGGCATCCTCAGACTCGGATTCACCGATGTCCTGACTTAGGGTTGGGTTGGAGGGAAAGGAAGAGGAATATTCGGCATTTCTCAGGCGAATCCTCAGGGACATTCAGTTTTTTCAGAAGAGACATCAACCAAAGGGTGAAACCCTTGTTGCATGCCTGCTTCTACTTGAAGTTCATAGGCCTCAGTAACTCAACCATGCTTGATTATACGCCTTTTCATCAGCGTCTTTGATTTCAAGCTTCTTTGGTGGCCAGGGCCTCCTGAAGCTCTTTCTCAGCTTGGGCCATGCTTTTTCCTCGGCCTCTCTTATTTGAGACTCAGCCACCTTTCTGATAGCCTCAAGCCCCTCAGTTTCTCTTCGGATATTATTCTGACTTTAATTGCAGCGTCGGCTTTTGATCCTCCAGCTTCTTCATTTTTGATTCAAGGCCCTTATTGATCTTCTTGAATAGAAGAGAACTCCCTCTTCATGTCGACTAGCTTTTTGCCGATTCTCAAAGGACTGCATTGAGAAGGAGTGGGCATGCTGTTATGGCCTGAAAGAAAATAGAGGTATTAGAAAAATTCAAAGTGTGAAAGAGGAAAATTACCACTTAGAAGACATTTACCTGAACAGAGTGTTGAAGCAATAGGGCATAATTCATACTCGCTAAAGCCAGCATTACACTCCAAGTCTCACTACAGAAAAAACACGTTTCTGTGACCACATTTTGGTCGTGAAAAGTACCATATTTGGTCGCTAAAACCTTTTCGCGACCAAAATATGTTGGTCCGCGAGTTGGTCGCTAAAGCCTCGTCACAGATAGTTTCCTGCGACCAACAAAGTCTTTGGTCGCTAAAAGTGACCATATCGCGACCAACTTTTTTTGGTCGCGGAAAGTCCAGTTCATATTAGCAAAGTAAACTTTTAGTGACCAAAGATAAGTTGGTGCGCCAAAAGTCAGCGCCTTGACCCAAAAAAATTAATTCTTTTGCTGCCTAGGACTTGAACTCTTGACCAACGATCCAATCCACTCTGCCAATAACATGCTTCTTGTTTATATTTGGCAAAAATATATATAACACATAAAAATTGGGTTATATATTATTTTATAAAACTTTTAATGCCTAAACAGAAAAATAGCATATAATTACAGTAGTATCGTTTTTTTAATAATTTATCCCGCCATAACTTTCCGCGACCAACTTTTTTTTTGGTCACCAAAGGGTAATCTTCGCGACCAAAAAAGCCTTGGTCGCCAATAGTATACTTTCCGCGACCAACTTTTTTTTGGGTCGCCAAAGGTGATCTTCTGCGACCAAAAAGCCTTTGGTCACAAATAGTATACTTTTCGCGACCAACTTTTTTTTTTTGGTCGCCAAAGGGTAATTTTCCACGACCAAAAAAGCCTTTGGTCGCCAATAGTATATCTTTCCGTGACCAACTTTTTTTGGTTCGCCAAAGGGTATACTTTCTGTGACCAACTTTTTTTTAATCGCTAAAAGGTGATCTTCTGCGACCAAAAAAGCCTTTGGTCGCCAATAGGTATACTTTTCGCTACCAACTTTTTTTTGGTCCCAAAAGGTGATTTTCCGCGACCAAAAATTGTGGTCCCCAAAAGTTAAATTTTGGTCGCAGAAGTGGACTATTTGCGACCAAAAAAATAGGTGGTCGCCAAAAGTGTTTTTTCTTGTAGTGTCTCCTGGCAGAAGCAGAGCTATCTATGCTACGCCGACATTGAGATCAATCGGCACTGTCAGTGGACAGGACTGGCTTGTCCTCCAGAAGTAATTTTTGAAGTCCAAAGGGCGCGCGCTTCTGTTTGGACCCCGAAGTCGTTGCGGAAGAAGACCTCGGCTTTTGATTTTTGGAGATTCTTAATGGCTTGTGTTCAGAGCGCCTCTTCCCAACAGAGGGTTGAGGTTTGTCGCTCTCAGCCAACTTGATATAGGCAAAGCATCCTGAGACCAGTCTGATAACTTAGCCTTTGGTAGGGCCTTCTTAAATTCTTTTTGGCTTAGGTAGAAGGAAGGGTTTGTGCTGATTGATCATCAACCGATGTCGGAATGCTGGCCAGAAGATCTTTCGCGACTGGTTTTGCGCGACCTATCTCAGAAGTAGAAACCGTTTGACGTCGGTGCGACGCTGTGAATTGAACCAAGTATGGAACTGAGTAGACGGTTGCTCGGCCGATCAGAAGTTGACCCTTGATCTATCCGAATGTGGATGCAGTCTATGGGGTAGTGACAGAAGGCTGGAGATAAGCTTTTCTCTTCTTTTTTTGGGGACGTCGGGGCGAGCTGATTTGTATGTCGGGATGAAGTTGAGAAGCAGGGTGCCTTTCGCTTCTCGATTGGCAAATCCAGAAGTCTCTTCAAGTCTTTGCTGGGGACAAAGGATTGGCGAAAATTTTTTGGTGGCTGACGAACAGCTGCAAGAAGAACAAACATAAAAAACAGACAAAGTATTTAAGACTTTGAAGAAAACAGCAAAGCTAAATGCTGGGCTCTTACCCTTGCCCTCTAAAACTGATCGGGGAAGAGGTAGAGATGGATGTCCTCATCTGGAGCAAACTCCCAATTTCCTGAGGTAATAAGATAGTCATCTCCAGCCCCTTGTTGGAGTCTAGGAGGGGCGGCTATATTTTGAATTCTGTAGACCTCGGCTTAAGATAATAAATGAAGCCTTTTCTTTCATTTTAAGGGAACACATGGTGTAACAATACTGTATATCGGCTAGGGTGATCCTAACGTTTTCTTGTTTAGCTAAACAATAATACCAAAAATACTCGATAAGAATTGATATTGCCAGTTGCTGGGGTTAACTTATAATAATGAAGGATCTTCGCGAAAAAGGATGTTGAGTGGGAGCCGAGTCCGCACTCAGTAAAAGCACAATGGGAAGGGGCATGGCGTTTTCTGTTAGGCATGATGGAGTCTTCATCCCAGCCAGTCTCAGATAGACATCGGCAGGGATGAAGAACTCCTGCCTAAAGTACTCAAGTTTGGTCGGGGTATCTACCCTATATCCTCCACATACCTTGATATTGGCCTGAATTAGAATGGTTGAAATTCAGAAAGAAGATGTTTCTTATTGATGGGACTCGGCAAAACCTAAGTTTAGGCTGGTACAGAAATTGTAAGAATGTTTCAGTTTTGCGCTAAATCGTGGGTTCTACAAACAAATCCCAAACCTAAAGCTATGAAGATGAAGATCAAGGTACAGATCTGGAAAGAATGCAAAAAAACAGATACAAAAACAAAGTTTCAAAACAAGAATTGGGATGCAAAAAACACATTTAATAGCATTCGATGAATGCTATTAAAAAGTAAACAATAGCATTCGTTGGAATGCTATGTTTGCCCATGTTATTAAAGGTGTATCATTTTTGATAACATTATCGAATGTTATCGTTGAATGCTAGCGTAAATATTATAACAATTTTTGAATGTTATGAAATATTTGAAAGTTACTAAAATACCAAAGGATAACAGTTTGTTAATGCTATGAAATTGCTTTATAGAAATCTAATAATGTTACAATTTGCTATATCATAACTAACTAAGAATGTTATAATAAAGCATGCCAACAAACTTTTGATACATTTTTTAATGCTATAAATTCTCATTATGATAGCAATTTTAAATGCTATCATTAAGTATTTATAAATATAATAAAAATTCATTCCACACCATATTGAAAACCTAAATCCTATAAATGCAACAAACACATTTTCATCCATCACATACAAAAACCACATCATCATTGAAAAATAACTCATCACCACAAATTTCAAGAAATAATAAAATT
>NW_021035228.1:0-11328 GCF_004153795.1 Camellia sinensis
ATGGGTGGAGAATGCCAAAAGTCAACAAAAGTCAACCCTAGGAGGGAGAAAAGGGAAGAAAAAGTCAAAGTCCAGGAAAAGGCACAGAACCCAAGAGTAACTTGAGGGAAAAAAGCCTCAAGTGGTGAAAATGAAGAAAAAAACACTGAAATCAGTTTTTAATCAGTTCAAAACGAAGGAAATCAAGAGGTTCTAGCGAATTAACTTAGCGTGAGGCGTTGGAAAACATGTGTAAAGCTTAGATCTAAAGAGAAGAATGGTCTAGAGTGAGAGAGGGATGAATTTCGGCTAGGGAGAAGTGAGAAAATGATGTTTGGGTGCCTATACTTAAAGAACCGAATGCAAAAAGACCAAAATAGCCCGAATTGCAATCGGTGGCCGACAACCTTCAGGTGTGGCCGACAGGTGGCTGTAGACACCCCATTTTTGACCGTCCTCAAGACATAGACGTCATCGTTTGAACACTCAATGATTTTGTATGCTCGTGTTCGCCTTGAGTGCCTGAAGTTCTTGGTTGAGTGCCTTGTTTTTGAAGCCATTGAACCTTGCTGTTTTGTGCTTGGTTGTAGACCAAAAGCTTGTTGTTTCAAGTCTGGAGGGAAGGGTGGCCTATCGGCCAGCCCTACAGCCTATCGGCCATCACTTGTGCCTGTTGGCTATCAGTGGTGGCCAGTCGGCCACATTGGTGGCCAGTCGGCTACCAGTGGTGGCAGACAGCCATTTTTCTCCTTTTTCAGATAGTTGTTTGCCAGCTGTGCCAACTGTTGCTCATTGAAGTGCATCTCCATACACGTGATTGGTAGGATGATTTCAAGCTTAAGGCTTGGTTTTTTATATATAGGGGGTGCTCTCCCCATTTAGAGAGGCTAGAAAATTTTGCATCAAAATTCTCTCTCTCTTTTCTTATTTTGTGCCTTGTAGTTAGTTTTCTCTACACTTTTGCATATCAACCGTTAGCCAAACACTCTTACCTTTGGGCTGGGGTCTCTTAGAGCTTTGTTTGAGCCTTGGAAGGGGATTTGAGCTTGGGTTTGTGGCTGAATTGCATTTTGCTTCAAAGGTATTGCATTTACCTCACTTAAGCTTAATTTCCATACTTGTTTTTCCATCTTTTTACATTGTTTTTGAGCTGGTTTTCAACTCCAAAAAACTCTATTTCTATGGTTTAAAAATGATGGTTTAAGGCCTTTTGGAGTTAGGGGGTGGTCCACCCTTCCTGTCTCTTTGCTTGTGAAGCTTTTCGTACCATTTTTTCTCACGTTCAAATCAAACGTTTTGGGCCTTTTAGCCATTGAAAATCAGAGTTATTTCAGTGACAAAAACTATGTTTTGAGATCCAAAATTGGAAGGGTTAGTCTTCCCTCCTTGTTGTCTTGATTGCATGCCTAGTTGTCTTACATGTGAGCAAGCTTTTCTAGTGTTTTGTCAGTATGTTTTTACTACTGTTTTGACTAATTTTAACTCTGTTTTGAGCTGGCTAAGTCATTTGAGCTTTGTATTGTATGGTTGTGGTGCAATTTCCTTCACTAGCTTTTTGTTTCTAAGCTTTGAGCATCATTTATGTTCCTTGGTTGCATGTTTCCATGCTTTTTCATGCCTAATTCCAGCACCTAAATATCTGTAACCTCCCTCACTTCTTCACTTTTTCATTTGTTTTGAGGGTTGGTTAACTTTCGGGTTGTGTTTAAGCTTGAAATTAAGGTTCAGGCTCAATGGTTTTAATCCTCTTTTGGTGGTTTCTACTAACCAAAGGCATGACCTCTCTCTTGCCTTAAATCATCCCTTGGTTGACACCTCTTCCATTAGAGGACACTCACTTTTGGACTAATCAATTAAAGAATGGATTGGTAATTTAAAATGAGTAAACAAAACATGGCAAGTAAAGAGAGGCAAGATTAAGCATCTTTCGTGTTGCATTGCATGTGTTCGGATCGGACGTTAATTCGAACACGAGGAAAATGGGACGTTTCATACTCAAAGTGATGAAACGTGTCAGTTTCCTTGGTCACCATCACCCTTCATCATGCATGATAAGGTTGTGGCTTTGTTGAGTCTTGTTTTGCACTCATTAAACTTGAATAACTTGGTTCCTTAGCCATCATGCATGGAAAATGCTTGGTTGATGGTTTGAGGGCCAAGAGTTGCACTCCTTTGAACTTGTGTTATGATAAGAAGGGTAACAGTACACACACTCCTTGAGAATACACTGCTTTGCCTCTGTTTGCTCTCTATTGCAACAAAATGGAAGTTTAGGGGAGGGGTGGCCGGTCAGCCACCAGTAGTGGCCGACCGGCCACCAACAGCAGCCGACCGGCCACAAATGGTAGCCGACAGCCACCATTGGTAGCCGACCGGCCATCAATGAAGAAGGTTGCTCTGTGTACTCCTGAAGGGGATCAGAAGGGTTCTGGTAGTTGGGATGATTTTCAGTGGTTAGCAATGTGCAAACAGAGGCTGCAATGGCAAGGCAGTGGGTTTTCATGGGGAAACTAGCTAAGCATGCATGCATCCCTCTCCCTTGAGGCCATTTAATTGCTTTGATTAGCTTTCCATAGCTAGTTGCTCAATTTTGTTTGTAATAATTAGCTTAGAATAGGTTAGTCAATTAGTTTTGTGTTGTAATAGTTAGCTTAATTAACGTAACTAGTTAGTTTATTCATTTCAGATTCTCCTTCACGAGGGCACAATGTTGTAATAAGCGTGCGTGCATGTGTGTATGTCTTCCAACCCCGCGTCTTTCTCCCTTTTATTTAATCGGTTTTGATGGTTAGATTGGGGACATTTTCAATTAGCATACCTTATGCTTGGATGTTTGCATCCATACATTTGTCTTGCATGCACCGAGGCTTGGCGCATCATTCAAACTGCATTGCAATTTCAATACTTCTTTGAATATGTGTTTAAATCGCATGTTGTTCAAATTGAAATCATATGCCATATTAGTAGCCGAGCCTATTAATTTCATATTGCATGTGTTGAATTAGGCATCTTATATAGTTAGGATAATGCATCTTTTTAACTAGTTTTTCTTTTGGCTTAGAGTACTCGGTGAGTTTTTATGCTTTAGCATACTTGCATGAGTGTGATTGCCATATTGCCATGTTTCGCATGCTTGCCATGAGGCTATGTGCTTATTTGCTAAACTGCATGAATGGCTGTGGATGAAGGCTTGTTGTTTGAATTAGAATAATTCAATAAATGTATGTTTTCAGCCCACTTTATTATGGCAAATCCTATTTTAAGCCCATTGTGTTTGGTGGCAAATCCGGATTTTTAAGCCCACTTGAGGGTGACAAATTCAAACCATTTTCGCAAACAAACATGAGTTGAATTGTTCCAATTTGAGCAACTAGTCTATACTTGCTTGTGCGCATCACCTAGTAATGTTAGCTAATAATCAGAATAAGAAAGCATAATGTTTATAAAGAGCACATCATGATTAGTAGAGGCAGATAATTGATCGGGCGAGAGGGGGTGCTCATTTCAGGACCTTTCGCTCTCGTACCTAAGTTCCCAAGCCGAGGCAACTTTGGTGATGACGAACACGTGGCCTTTGGCACGAGTCAGGGTTTCCTAAATTTCACAAAAATAGAATATTTAGGTGGCGACTCTGTAATTTGTCAAAGTAGTCTAATTTTGGCATTATTTGATTGAAAATCGATTTTCCAAAAGGTTTGCCGGATTTAGACTCTTTGGTGTTTATCTGTTTCACATTGCACTTTGTGAGACTAGATTCAGAACTGCGAAAGTCTGAACTGTGAGGCCTTCTTTTCAAACCCTTTCCGAAAGACGGGGGCGCGAAAAAGGGCGAGTCCACAGTTTCTGGTGACTCTGCTGGGGATTTAGAGAACTTGACTCGAACTCATGATATGTTGTTTTATCCACACTTATGTGTTTCTTTGAATTTACATTTGCATCGGTCCGTTTAAGTCACAGTGTTTGCCATCTGCTATTCCTGTATGGTTTGCCGGAGGCTTGCTTGGAAAAGTTTGCCCTAAGGTTGACCGATTACGGGGTCTGTCACGATGGGAACACAACCCTTGGATCTGGACCACCACTATACCATTCGATCCTCCTTTCACTTCTCAGTGCTAGGTGTGAGAGGTATATTAGGTAGTCTTGCTGAGGTACCCTTTTTGACTAATCGACCTAGTTTCATATCGGAAGCCATAGAGACTATTCCAGACTAGGACAGGTTGCTCACCCGAATGCAGGAATTGGTTGAAACCGCTTGTTTGCGTAGTGAACCCCTAGCTCCTGACGAAATTAGGACAGGGTAACCCTACCCCTATCATAGGGGTTTTTTGGCTCTCACTTGCTTGATATGTGCTTTTAAAGTGAAACTCTGCAAGAGTGTATGTATCAGTTGCAAGTCTAGGTATCAGTTTGAGGGTATCAGTGTTGAGGCAGAAATTTGGGACAGAAATCAGTGTTTGAGTATAGTCATCCAGCTTAAGATTGCAACTGTGTGTTGTTTCTATCTGAGCTGAGGTGCTGTGCGATTTCTAATTTTTTTTTCTTTTTGCTTTATTTTCTTTTTGCAAGGTAGTCTTTCACCATTGCTTCAGATGAGTCAGTTACCCCCCAAGCACTTTGGACTCGAGTAAGGCGACTTTACCGATCTGGGGATCTTGTAAGAGGATAACTAGTGTTTGCTTCGCTACCCCTGGTTACAAGACAGAGGAGAGTCAGGCATAACTCATTGGTTCGACAGCTACCTTCATTCAGTGAAGTCCAGTTTTCTACTTCCACTTCAGAAAGAGAGTACACACCAGTTCCGATAGATCAGCACCCCTTAGTCGACATGGAAGAAATGCTCCGCCTACTCCAACAGACTATTGAGAATATGCAATTGGATGCTGCCCGCCAAACGGAAGTCATCGCCCATTAAGCGGAAATTGCAGCCTAGTAGGCTGAGTTGATCAATAGGCTCCAGCAGCAACAACAACCACAACAAGCAGCAGCTTCTGCTTCACATCCACCTTCAATCAGGGTTTCAATACCCGGGATTACAACTAATGTCTAGGAAAATGCGGACATTCCAGTTGAGCCAGTTCCACCCCAGACTTCCAAAGCACCGGTTTACCCAATAGAGACGCCATTTGAGTTTGAGGTCGACCCTACTGCGCTAAAAGTGAGCAAGCTTGAGAATCTTTTTAAACGAGCTCAGGGTGTGAATTTGATCCCAAATATAGAGGACGACTATATGGGTTCGGCAGTGACATTGCCGGATAGGTTTAAAATGTCGCATATAGACCGCTTTGATGACTCGGGTGATCCCATGGTCCACTTGCGGCTATTTTCAGACATTCTGCGGTCGATGGGCCTATCTAGACTACAGAAGTTATCCCTCTTCGGCCGGACCGTGTCAGGTATTGCGGCCATTTGGTATGCTAAACTTGAAGATTCTGTGAAGAGAAACTAGAAGGAAATGGCCGAGGCCTTTATAGCGTAGTACTCCTATAACACTCAAATCAAGGTCACGACTCGTGATCTCGTAGCAACTCGTCAAGAGCCGAAAGAGGGTTTTCTGATTTTGTGACTCGGTGGAGGGCCAAGGCCTCCATGATGACCACCCGGCCGACTGAAAAGGACCAAATCAGAATGGTGGTCCATAATCTGCAGCCAAGACTGTTACAGAAGATGATAGTCTTATCTTTGTCTACCTTTGCCGGCCTCCATGAAATAAGGGTGTAGATAGAAGATGCAATGAAATAGGGTCTGATAGACCACGAGAAAGAGCAGCCCAAGAGAGCTTTTACATGCAGTTCTAATGCGACCATGAGTGGTAGTGCAGCTGCAAGACCTTCAGATGTTGGTATGGTCACCACCACACTGAAAACTGCTGCCCCCTTTACTGCTACATCCAATACAACTCCCCAAACCTCTAGCTACCAGGCTCTAGGCCAGAGGGTCTTCACTCCTCTATACATGTCCTTATCTAAAGCCTTAGGGGTCCTGATAAAAAAGGGGCACCTGAAGCCACTAGAGCCTCATCCTCTACCCGATCCCCTTCCCCTGAAACACAACCCGGCCAAATATTGCGCTTTTCATCAACAGCATGGTCACGACACGCCCTATGCTTTAGACTTCGTCATGAGATTCATGATCTCATTGACAAAAAGGTGATAGTGCCTCCTCAAAAGCCTAACGTCACTACAAATCCCCTCCCACCACATAACCACGTCCCTCCACCTTGACAAATAAACCTCATCCAAACATTGGCCATCCCTTACGACCCCAGTATATAAATCACCCGTGTCCACCGACCTAAGCCGGCGCTGTTCATCCCGGAGAGCACGGACTTGTGCATGATGAATGCATCCATATCCCAACTTAAGCCTATGTTGGTGACTGTGGTAGAAGAAGGCAGTGTAGCTTTGGTGGAGAATGGGAATGTTAGTTCAGTGCCTGAGGGATCTGTGGATTTAGCTGAGGAGGAATACAACCCGTGTTGTTACATTGTGCCAACTAATCAGGCCAAATCAGAGGTAGAGTTGCCAGCGGAGCTGGAGGTCAGTGTGGTTCGGGAGGATGGCCCAAGCCAGGGATTGGATGACTTAACCGACCTTGAGAAGGACATCAGTAATCTGCAGTTCTATGATGACCAAGATCTGGGAAATGTACAGATTGATTGGTTTGACTTGAGCAGGTCAACAGATAATTCGAGGTGGCTCAGTGATGAACCTGATGTGGATGAGGGACTTCAACCAAAGCTAGAACAATCGGAAGCAAGAACTGCTACAAGGGCCGTAACGGCCGAGGATAAGAGAAAGTTGCTGGAGAGCACCAGTACTAAGAATTTTGCTTAGGAATTGAGTGGCGTTAGTACAATTGATACAGAGTAAAAGGCCGCACTGAAGCAGTTTGAACAGGAAATAGATGAGAATGATCAGAAGGCTAGAAAAGCCAAAGGCCTCGCGGGGGATGACTATGATGTCGGAGTACTTATAACAGAACCAGACAATTACTTATCGGTTGCCGGAGGAATATGGTGGGAAGATGATGATCTGCATCTTGCCCACACTAATTGAGATTGGGGACAGAATCTGCCAGACGATACTTAGTATTCTGAGGAAGTGGATCACATGACTTGGAGGGCCAGTAATTCAAGCCCCCACACCTAGACCAACCAGAAGCATCTGGAAAGGATAAGGAAGTTGAGAAACAGAAGGAGAAACTGTTAAAAGAAGAAGCTGTACTGAAGCAGCTGAAGAAGCCAAACTATCTATCGATATAACCCCAGAATAACTAGTGGGACTTGTCTTCCTGGGAGGTGCTTTGCTAACTTTGACCTTCGCAGATAAAGAATTGCCGCTCGAGGGCTCTGCGCACAACAAACCGCTATACATCTCAGTTGAATGTAGAGAGAAGTGGGTGTCGATTGTATTGGTTGATACTGGGTCTGCAAGCAATGTTTGTCTGTCGCGCACGGCCTATGCTATTGGCTTGAAGCTAGTGGACTTTGTGCCAACAACCTAGGTGATCCAGGCTTACAACAACACAAGCAGGGAGGTGATGGGAATAGTTCAGATCAGAACACAGGTCCGGCTAGCACAACGGGATATTGAGTTTCACGTCCTGGATGTTCCGACTACCTTCAACTTGCTACTTGGGCGACCCTGGCTGGACCAAGTAAAAGCTGTTTCTTCCACCTTGCATCAGATTTTGAAGTATCCTCTCGGAAAAGGGGTGGCCATTGTTTTTGGAAATTCTTCTGTACATCCTCTGTCGGATGTCACTACACCAGTACTGGAGATTGTACATGGCGACAAGGATGTTTTCTTGTCTAGTTTTACCTTTGTTGAGGCCTAGATGATGCAAGATATCTTAGCTATTGATGAGGGGTTGTACGTTAGTGCTCAGTCGGTCTACCTCATGAACAAGCTACGGCATATGCCCGGGATGGGATTAGGAAAGAGCGGTCGAAGGGCATCACCGCATTGGCCGAAGTGCCACATAACCCTCATGCTTTTGGTCTGGGTTACACGCCAACCAAAGAGGACTGGGTGAGAAAAGGAAGGGAAATGGCAGGAAGAGCCAAAGCTAAACAAAGTGGGAAGCCTTATGAGCTTGTACATAGACCAATTCAGGGAACTTTGAACGGACGCTTTGTCCGGGAGGGGGAGAACTTCCTATTTTTTCCTGAGCCATGGTTAAACTCTGAGAAGTGGCATTTTCCCGGCTTTGAAATTTTCTTCGACCTACAGCTGCAAGAGGATGAAGCCATAAAGGAACAGATTGACTTACTGGCTGAGGCTGAACAGATTACAGAAGATGAGTCCAATTGCAATGAACCTAAGATAGGAGTAGCACTAGCTTATCTCTTTTCAGATCCTCAAATCAAACCGAAGAGCTCGGGGGGTGACTTCATCGTTTCCATGATCGAAGATCAATTAGTTGTGGACCCTTTCGGTGGTATGCTGGATGCATCTATTGCACCCTCTCTCATTTGGCAGCTAGAGGAGGGCTTTTTGTCCAGCAGTTCTGAATCAGGTAGTGAGCTGGAATCTGATTCCACAGAGTCTGTGAGTTAGAATCAGATTCCAATTCTTCTGAGTCAGAGTCCAGTATTCTTGCGGTTGATAACTCGGATGTCGTTGTTTTGTTCAGGTCATCTTTTTCCTTTTCTTTTGAGTCGGTTATAACCGAGGAATTGGACGAGCTGGCAGCTTTGAATGAGAATGGTACCACTGCTATTTTTGAGTACTTCTCTGTGCCACTTGTATATTGCTTTGATCGTTGGTTTTGAAACATTTGATTGATCGAGAGGAGGAGAGGTTTGTTAAACCCCTTGTTGATGAAATCATTTCGATTAATGTGGGTACTGAGAAGGATCCGCGTCTGGTCTAGATTGGGTCCACGTTGTCTTCAGAGGAGCGTGAGCGCTTAGTCGCTTTATTAAAAGATTTCAAAGATGTTTTAGCGTGGTCCTATGAAGACATGGCTGGAATCGATCCTGAGATTGTACAGCATCGGATCCCTCTTGACCCTAAGGCCTAACCTGTCAAGCAGAAGCTTTGGAGAATACGCCCAGATTAGGCTCTGAAAATTAAAGATGAGGTCACCAAGCAAATAGATGCAGGGTTCTTGCTAGTATTTGAGTATCCTACTTGGTTGGCCAACATTGTTCCGGTGCCAAAGAAAGATGGCAGAATTCGGGTGTGTGTGGATTTCAGAGATCTGAACAAAGCTAGTCTGAAGGACGACTTTTCTCTTCCACACATCGACGAGTTGGTGGACTTGACCACCGGCCATGCATTGCTCTCCTTTATGGATGGGTTTTTCGGGTACAACCAGATCTTGATGGCGCTCAAGGATAGGGAGAAGACTGCCTTCACCACGTTGTGGGGAACTGTAGACTCGACTTTCTCCGCGCCCCATTTTGGGGATCTCAAATTGCTCCTATAGTTCGGACTCTTGTCACGGTTTTGAATCTAATCTCACAAAGTGTAATGTGAGACTGATAAACACCAAAGCGTCTAATCCAGCAAATCATTTTGGAAAATGAATTTTGAATCAAATAATACCAAAACTGGACTACTTTACCAGATTACAGAGTCACCACCTAAATATTTTGTTTTTGAAAAATTTAGGAAACCCTGACTCGTGCCAAAGGCCACGTGTCCGTCATCACCAAAGTTGTCTCAGCTCAGGAACTTGGGTACGAGAGGGGAAGGTCTTGAAATGAGCACCCCTGCTCGCCCGATCAAAGATTGGCCTCTACTAAACATGATATGCTGTTTTATAAACACATGTGTTCTTATTCCGGTTACTAGCTAACTTTACTATGTGATGCACACACAAGTATAAACTAAATCACAGGAATTGGAACAACACAATTCATGTTTGTTTTCAAAAATGGTTTGAAGTTGCCACTCTCAAGTGGGCTAAAACGCGGATTTGCCACCCTCAAGTGGGCTTAAAACATGATTTGCCACTTCACAAAGTGGGCATAAAACTTATATTCGATGAATTGTTCCAATTCAAGCAATAAAGCCTTTATCTAGAGGCGTTCATGCAGTTTATCAATTAAGTAAATAGTCTCATAGCAAGCATGTTATCATGGCATCACTCATACTCATGCAATTATATTAAAGCGTAAAACTTACAATGTACTCCGAGCCAAAACAAAAGCTAGTTAGAAATCATGCATGATCCTAACTATACAAAATGCCTAATGCAACACATGGGAGGGTCCGAATGAATAATAGTTAAGCTACTCTAGGCTAAGCTAATCAAACTAATTTAATTAAACTAATTAGACTAATTATTACAAACCAAACGAATAACTAGTAAACTACTTACTAATTATTACAACACAACCTAAAGAAATAGCTAAGCTAAAGCTACTTAATTATTACAACAATCAATGCAAATTAACCAGGTAATTAACATATTAAACTATGCTGCTACTACTCTGCTCCGGGAAGTAGAAGATGCATGCACTTGGTTTTTCGCCGTGAAAATCCCACTGGTTTGCTCTTGAGAGGTTATGTTTGCAGGGTCACTCCAAGAACTTTCTGCTCCACCTTACCAATTCACTGCTGAAGAATGCACTAGTGGCCTGCCGGCCATGAGAGCTTGCTGCCGGGCCATCTGCTGGCCAAAAGTGTGCCTTGCCGGCCAAGGGTGAGCCACTGTTGGCCATTGCTGTGCTGAATCACCAAACTGCAACAAAGCACAAACAGAGGAAAATGAAGGGTTTTCCAAGGACATGTTTATATTGTGTCTCTCCTTATCATCTCAAAACATCAAAGGAGTGGCACTCTTGGATCCAAAACCACCAATCAAGCATCTTTGATGCATAATAGCCAAAGATCCAAGGTATACACTTTCAATCAATGTACAAAGTCAAGGCTCAAAGGACCACCACCCTATCATGCATGATCAAGGGTGATGGAGACTACAAAGATTGGCTCATTTCATCACTTTGAGTATGGAATGGACCAATCTACCTTGTGTTCAATATAACGTTCGATTGAACACATGCAATGCAAACACAACATGCTTATCTTGTTCATGTTTTACTTGATTCATTTTGTTTACTCATTTTAGCATTACCAAGTCATTCTTTAACCGGTTAAGTCTAAGGTGATTGTCCTCTAATGAAAGAGGGGTCAACTGAAGGATGATTTAAGACATGAGAGAGATCATGCATTTGGCTAGCAGGAACCCTCAAAAGAGGGTTAAATCCATTGAGCACAAGCTTTTTCTTAAGCTTAAACACAATCATAAGGTTAACCAACCCTCAAAACAAATGGAAAAATGAAGAAATAGGGGAGGTTGTAGACTTTTTAGTGCTGAAATGGCATGCAAAAGACACTA